>UELV01144157.1:0-18533 GCA_900490015.1 Megastigmus stigmatizans | reverse complement strand
AACAAGATACAACATAACAACCCTATGCAGATTAAGAGCAAATCATTATTCACTTAATGAAAGCTTACACAGAAAAAATCTTAAAGAATCTCCCACATGTGAATGTGGTGCACCAATCGAAGACCTGGACCACACTCTCTTTGAATGTACAAAATACAATAAACAAAGAAAAACTCTAACATTAAAATTCAAAAGAAACAAATATAATCCACCATACAACACTATAGAAATATTAAAAAACCCAAAATCAAAAAATGCTAAATTTATTACAGAATTCTTAAAATCCTGCAACTTATTTATATAAAAGATGATATTACAAATCAACTATACAGAAATAAAATTTTAATTTTAATTTAAATTAAAATTAATTTAATTCAATCTACTACGACTCTCTAAATCAAATAACTTAATCCTAACCTTAACCTAACATTCAACCAAACCATACCAAACCATATCTTATCCTAGCTCTTTATACATACTGTCTGCTATTTCAATACTAAACAAAGCTATAAACCAACGGAGCCAACCCATGGCCTTGAGATAATACAAGAAACGAAGATAAGACATATATATAAGACCAATACTACTAAGTACAGAATCCAGCATACAATTTTCATAAAATACCGGGTGATGGCGCCACGAACCAAAGGTTCATAGCCAAAGAAGAAGAAGAAGAAGAAGACGAAGATGGTGGTATTCGCCGTTCGCGTCTGTTGGTAGCATGACAAGAGTAGATACTGCGAGAGTGGATAGCACGTGTACCGACAGCAGACGCTTATTCACTGGATATTAAAATGCTGTACAGTCTTTCTTTTTCATTAGTTGTTTGTTGTGATAAAATTTATTATCACAATAAGTAGGAATTGCAGTTTAAATTGTTATTATGGATTTAATTATTCAAGTACAAAATTAAGAGTGTTTATTTTGGAGAGAATATTCTCAATATTTTCAAGGTTCGAGTTTTTTTCTATTTCTTGCAATAATAAACCATGCGTCATATTGTCTTTTATTAATATTCGGTATTCATATTCCGGTCTACGTTTTTTAGATAATTCATTAAATCCCATGTGTGTTTGTAATACAATATTGTCAAACTCTTTTTTTAGATAATTCCAATGTAATAAACTGTATAATCATGGATGAATTAAAGGAAAAGGACGATTTGCAACTCATAAGTTCACTAAAAAAAACAAAGAAAGATGGGAGTTTAGATTCGGATGATTATATGCAAAATCAGGAAACAAAGTGGCGGAATACAGTAGAATATGCATCTTTAAAGTCTTGGTTGACAAGTGATAGTGAAGAGGTACTTATATTTTAGATTGTAATTCTTTGTACTATTAATTGTATACAATACTATTAATTTTATAATACTACTTTATTATAATACTACAATTCTACTATTTCAGCTTCGACTTCAAACATTAGAATTGCTTGCAGTGTCAAAGAAAAGTACTTTAACTTTTTCAGAGCAAGAGCTTAATTTAATCATTATATTTTTAAGATGTAATATCAGGGAAAAAATAGAATATGTTCCTTTGATAAAAAAGGTGAGCATCTGTAATGTAAACTACCTTTTCTCTCGTTATTCAACTATAAACCTCTTCAATTAATTGCAGATTCTCAAAAGGGTTAATGATAGCTATGCAGTACTAAAGCGACAAGTAGAAAAAGAAAACAAACTCAAAGAATTACAGAAGCTTCATCCTGAATGTCCTATTTCAACTGAATCGTCCAATGCACTAGCTGAGATACAATTTTATCAATCATTTGTATCTTCTACACATAAACTTTGCTTAAAGAATTTATATCTTGGTGCTGTGAATGCCCGCAAAAAATCTAGTCTACAAATACTTTGTCTAATAGATGAATTTTTAAGTGAAGATTTGAAGAGTTCATTATGGAATCTCAGTCAATTTAAGGAACTATTTGACTGTTTGCTTTTAGATACTTATGAAGTTAATAAAGATATGGCATTCCGTCTAATAAAATCAAGTAAACTTGTAGAATCATTTTTTGATACTAAAGACAAACTTATAGAACTTATAAATGTTGGCATACAAATGGGTAATAGTATTAGACCACTTGATAGTATTACTGCAGCATATATGTTAAAAATTAGTATGTTGTCACCAAATATACAAGAAGTTCTGATTGATATGATTAAATTCAATGAAACAGACTGTATAGAAGAGAAAACAACGTTTTACATGGTTAAGCTGTTGAAAATATATTTGGAAGTAAGTCATTTTATAATTTTTTTAATTAAGATGACTTCATATTTTTAATTTATGAAATTTACTTTAGGAACCTGTCAAATTAGCTAAGGAAAACATTGTAATTGCTTCAAGCAAACATTCTTTATATGGATACGTCTTCTGTATTCACAGTATTTTATCTAATATTAATTTAAGGTAATAATTGTCTAACTTTATATTAATCTGAATTAAAATTTAATTACTATAATAACTTAATTAAAATTTATATGCATTTTGTTTGATTAGATCTATAGTAAATGACGATTGCTGGAGGAACCTTGTATCACTAATTGTAAATATGTGTCTTGAATTAAATACTGCTGTCTCACAGATTGTAAATAATTCTTCTCCAGAAGGACATTTACCAATGGATCTTAATCCACGACATTTAGATTGTATTGAACAAGATGTGGATGAAGTAATAATAACTCCACAAATGGTTTTACTTTGTTCTTGGAGAACTGTAAAAGAAATTAGTTTATTTTTTGGCCATTTAACATCTAATGCATCAATATTTGATGAAAAATCAAAATCTGGTCTATTAGTTGAACATCAGGTAAAAGTTGATTTATCTGTGTAGATATATTATATAAATTAATTAATAAAAACAATTTTAACTTGTGTAGATAAAAGAAGTTGGAAATCAACTTGTAGCTATGTTGTGTGAAACAAAACATAGAGGGGCATTTGAACAAGCTCATGTTGGTTTTGGTCAACTTTGTGGTAGATTATGGCATTTGGATGAGGAGCAAGCATTTCTAAAACAACTGCCTAAAATGTGGCTTCGTCAATTATTGTTAGCTGTAATTGGATTAACACCTGAAAATTCTAAATTATGTGCAACTAGAAGAAGTGCCGGTGTACCATTTATGGTGCAAGTAAGTAAATGTTTGCATTCATAATTTTGTACTGGTTTTAAATAAATAAAAAAATAAATAAATAAATAAATAATTATTTATATATGATTTATTTGTTTTTATATTTAAGGCTCTGGTAACATCAGAGATTAAAAAGCGCAGTGATCAAAAAACACTAACTTTTCATTCCATAATGAGAATTCTATTGAAGTTAGTCGATGTAAATGATGATTTCGATTTGAATAGTGCAGAAAACTTATTGTTTAGTGAAACTCTATTTGCTAACTGCGAGAGGTCTGATTATATATGTGACTCGAATAAAACAGAAAATGAAAATCCACAATTAAATGAAATTACAGAAATTAAAACTCATTCTTTGAATATATTGAGAGCATTATATAGACATTGTCTTTTGGGAGAACTTGTAAAAGATTATATAGCTGAAGGTTTTATAGCTGCTTTCAAGAGTTATGATGGAAAATCATGGGCTGTGAGTTATAAATTTAAAATAACTTTTTTATATAATGTTTTATAAATATTAGAAAACTGGTTTTTATTTATTTTTAAGGAGAGGAATGCAGCTACTCTATTATTCAGTTCTCTTGTCGTCAGAGTTTTTGGAGTCCAGAGAACAAAGGATCATGTAAACTTAACTGTACATAATAGAATGACTGGAAGAATGTTTTTTGATAAATTTCCGAGTTTATTGCCAATGTTATTAAATAAATTGACAATTTTTGTGAAAGAGTCTGAGGATCAAATCAAACCAAAAATTCAATCTATTCTTTTAATATTGTCTCGTCTTTATCCAAGTGTATGTCCTGACCTAGCAGATGAAGATTGGAAGGTAATTAGAGTAGTCAATGTATTTTAATTTTAAAACAATATCAATTAAAAGAAAATTTGAATATTAAATATATAAGTTTTAATTTCATCAATATAATTCTATCTTCCAGATTGATCAATTTATTGATTTAGTATCTAAATGTGGTAAAAGCAGAGTTTATAAAACTCGTGAATTAGCAGCAAGAGCATTAGTACCTTTGTTAACAGAAAAAAATGTACTATCTATTTGTTGTAATCTTTTAAATTCAATGACGACTAATGAGTTGCCATTCAATTTGTTACATGGTTATGCTCTACAGGTTATGTTTTTTACATTACATTTCTTTTTTTATTTTATTTTATAATTGAATTCTTTGTATAATTAATCAATTTATATTGTAGTTATTGGAGCTTGTTAGAAGCCCGCAATTTCATAAAGTAGAACCGCCATGTGAACAGTTCCAAGCTTTTTTTAATATCTCGAATACAAAGATTTTAGTAAGTTTAGAAAGTTCTAATGCCAATCCAGCTTGTTACCCTATTTCTACTGCAGCATTAGAAATATTTATTGAAATATCGAAAATCGAATCGTACAGGTAAATATTTAAAATATAACTTTAATTATCACAGAAAGGCTACAGTAGTAATTTAAAAAACATTGCATTTGATTTAGCTGGATTTATAAAGATGCCTCATACTTGAGTTTGCTTGAAAAAATTCAATCACATTTGACAATTAGTAATAAATTAAAAAAAAGACCTGCAATTGAATTGTATGAAGTGATGGCAGTAAATTTACTTATTACTGCATTAGATAATATTAATTACGCCGGGTCTCTGGTTAACAATGAATATAAAGCAGCTCAGTTCTGGGAAATCATACTGACTCATAAGAACGCCGAAGTTTTAACTGTTACATGGTTGAAGTATAATCATATTATAGAAAAAACTAACAGTCCAATGTTATATGATTTGGGTTTTATGACAGCAATCAAAGTTTTCGATCTACCCATTAACGACCCAAATTTACAAGATGCAATCTTTGAATTTATTTATTGGGCTATCCAACAAATAGAAAAAAAAAGTGAATGCATTCAGTTTACTTTTTTGAAGGAAGAAGAAAAGAATTATATGTGTATGTATATTTTTAATAAACTTAATCAGCAGTTGAAAACACAAAAGCTCTATCCAAGAGGAGAATTTTTTAAATTATATGGCAAAGCATTTGGATTCGTATTAAAAAGTTATAAGGTACATATGTATATTTATTATAATATATTTATTTTGATAATTAAATTTGTTTAAATATGATTATTTATTATTAATTTACTGTTAAAAATTTATAGGATAAGGAGATACCAAAAGAATCTAAAAAAATAATTTATGATGCTTTTACAAGTCAATCTACTATGGAATCAAATATTGACTGCAGAATTGGCATATCTGAAGTATTGTTTGATCTTTATATCGATATAACAAAGAAAAACGATATTTGTAAGCTATGAATAATTTTTATATTTCAGTGAAGCTAAATGACTAATGAATTTAATAATAATATTTTTTTTCTAATAGATTATATTTTAAATTGGTGGACAACACTTTTACAATTGCTTTATGATGATAATTTTCAAGTAAGATCAAAAGCAGCTCAGATTGTCTGTCAAATATTGCCAGAAACTAAATTATATTGTGAGTCGATTGTAGCAGATACATTTTTCGTAAAATTTGTATCAACTGTTCGCGAAAATATTGAAGCTGTGGTAGCAGCATTTTTCTGTTGGAGTATAACAGCAGCAGCTGTTGTTCTTGAAGAGATGGATGAAACTGACGTAAGTTGACAGTACATTTCTGATTCGCTTAATTTCAAAATCTCAGATAACAAAAGGACTAAACTCCATTTATTTTTCAGGTTTTCAATAAGAGTTGTAATTATGAATGTTTTGAACCACTGCAAATAGCAAGTAACTGTGTTCTGCATTTAAAAAATATAATGTCCAGACACAATATAGATTCAATGACGTTATCAAATCCTATTAAGGAATGGCTACAAAAACAACTTAACATTGAGGACACATTTGAGTTCAACTCTCTAAGTGAACTAATAATCAAGTACGAAGCAATGATTCCCGATACCGAGAAACCATTGAGAAGGATATTAGATCCCCTATATCCAGCCAAATTAGTAAAAGAAGTCGCTTACCTTGACATAAGAAATACTGTGATAAGCAAGAACGGATTGAACCCAACGAATTAGCCAAAGGAACTGTTGAAATCCACGTGCAAACATTGCGATGGTGAAGGCGTTTAATCAATCACTTAGAACGTGCGATGTTCACCGCTGCAACCGGGCAAACGTTTCAGCGGTTGCGGTGTATCTTTGGTCTTGAATAAGGCAGAAGAGGCCTCTGGGGGCGTTTATTGCTTCTGCTTCCTTGAATAATAGACTGGGACGCCGCGACTTCTTCCTTCTTGAAACTTCGTTTTTTTACTTTGGACTCCAGGAATCCTGTACATACAATGTAGAAATAAATTTGAATGTTTTTACGAAAGCAATATGTTGCGCGAATAAAAATCTTACTGTGTTATAACAATCAATTGTATTTAATATGAAACAGCACAAAAATTTAATAAATCAAATAATGAAATTAAAAAGAAATAATGATCATACGGTTAGTGTAATTTAAAGTTCTACAATAAAGATTATTTTATAAAAAAATTTTTTTTCATTTCTCAACGTATTTCTTAACATAGGTACATATGTAATAAGAATCAAAAGTAGCAGAGCATAGAGAACTTAAAAATTGTCTCAAATAAGTACGTTTATAAGAAGAGAAAAAGAAAATTTGTTGCGTACAAAATAGAGCACACAAAAACTAAAGCTCTGGTTTGATATCACTGTTTTTTCAAACGTAGTCATTCTATTTGTTTTTCCACGAATCTATAGTTTTATTTTCTAACAAATACACAAAACTCGGAAAAATATAGGAAATCCAAATAATTGCAAATGGCTGGAACGATGAATTTAAAAGAAATCGTAATATTTTGCTATGTGCCTATAAATAACTCAAAAGCCCACGCTCAAGACCTCCCCTATAGCCCTAATAAGCTATATGATTTCGCGAATTCCGCGTAAAATGAGGGAGACGCCGGTATTTAAGTAACACGGCCTCGAAACTCTCTCCATGCACCTCTAACGCCCGCGCACATATGCATTTCTCTCGCAGTCACCTCAGAAAATTCAAATACATGTATGTACATACGAATGTTATACATATATATATATATATACGCAACCCAACGACTCTCGACACAGATTTGAATCAGCTTGCGCGCTCGTTCTCTCTCTCTCTCTCTCTCTCTCTCTTGCTCAGGCTCTGCAAGCTGCGGTATGCATTCTTTATGGGAGCGCGTGCGGCGGATTCGTTATTTCTTATTCACGACGCGCGGCGGCGCGCCTCTCCCGCGGGACACTTTCGCGCCTCTCTCTGTATAACGTACCACAGCGTTTCCTTGCTCTCTCCTCGAGAGGTGCGAACGTGCATATTACATATATCTATATACGTGGACCTGCGCGAGAGTCTACAGGGCTCTTTCGCTGTCTCTTTCGCGTGGCAGTCACCGGCAATAAAGAATAAGATATCGAAGAATAAAACCGGGCGTGGATATGGTTTTATGCGGTTGTGATATATATATGATGGGTTGCAGGGTGGAATTGGCAGATTTAAGCATGTCCGCAGTATCAAGTATGTTTTGAACTTTGCCGTATTTATTTATATATATATAATTGCCACTTTTAAATGTTTCAGTGATAAAACAACTGGAGGTCACTTTTTACTAGCTACAATAATATAATTAACTAATGATTTCCTAGAATAAATTAATAACTTTAAAGGTATGAAATAAATTCTAATATCAAATAATTACTCAGCTAATTTTAATTCCAAAAATTTAGAAAAACTTTTCAATTCTGTGCATTTTTTATGTTTATTATTCGCTCGTATCGCACAAAAGGTTTTTCTTAGAAATTAAAAGCGAGAAAATATCTTTCAGTCAATAGGTACTATCATTTTACGAAAGAATTAAGTACAACTAAAAAATTCAAATTGCATTTTGCGCGTCTTTACGATTCAACCGCGCGATGTTGCCAAACTAAAGAATTGTTGGCGCGTAAGGATCTTAATTTAAATCAAATACTTTCCGTAAATATGTTGAGTAATAAGTTACTTAACTATTTGACCTTTATAATAAGCAATTTGAGTCCTATATTATTTGTTTTTATAACAGTAATGAATCAACAGTTGATAATATTAACTGTATTATGAATGTTAAAATTTTCATATTTTTATCTTATTCAGAGTAAAATTAATTAATTTTTGAAAACTGATTAGGCTGTTTTGTAGGTATAATATACAAATCGCACTATTGACTATATGTTTTCTAAACATTAATTTTTTCATAACACTAAATTACATAATTGTAAATAGTCAGTCATAAGTGTCGTCACAACCATCTAATAAAAATTAAATACCTACTAACAACAGCTTCAATTAAAAAAGCAAACAAATAAGCAATGTATTGTTATATGGCAACATCACGTCCCAAACTCCTTTCCCTATCTAAACACCAGGTAGGTAATCGCACATAGTTATACACGCGCACGTTTCCATCCTCTCCCTCCTTTTGCCGCTGTGTCGAGTTTATATATATATATATGCCGCGCCGCCACGCATTTATATATGTATATATAGAACATAGCACCCATCTCCGTTGAGGCGCTCACCGCTGGCGACTCCGTTAACTCTGGGCTGGCGCTTGCTTCGCCTCACCGCCAGTCGTCGCCACGTTCGCGTCGGCGGAGGTCGCTGCGCCCGTGTGTACTCACGGCCTCTCCTCTCCTCAACACCGTATATCTATATGTATACATCCACATACACAAGCCATTACCACACGCAGAAAACTCGTGTCATATGTATACGTATACGTCTGCACGTGCGTGTGCCCCTTTTTTCTCAACAATAATACCAGCGGCGCAGCGTGCGCACACACGCGATTTCTGGAGCTGCTGCTGCTGCCACTGTTGCTCCGCTGTGTGAGTGCTGTACACTCGTGTGCGTGTATATACTGTGTGCAGCAGTTCTCCCCGATTCCTCTGAGCAGCGAGAGAGAAAGAGTATAGACACACGGGCCTGCCTGCCTGCCTGTCAACTCTCCGCTGCTGCTGCTGCCGCTGCTGGGCCGTGAGTATCTGTGCGCGCGCGCCTATACACATACGTACAGTATACCTACATTCGTTCGAGTTTCTCGCTTCTATATATCTCCCTCTCTTTGCGTGCTCCTCTTCTAGAGTCTCGGCTCGCCAGTGTTTTTAGTATATAACAGTCGATTTTTCGCGACCGTCGTAGCTGCACACACTGTTGACGAAGGAGCAGTTGGTCGTGTGTTAAAAGTGTGCTAGAGGGAGCGAGAGAGAGAGAGAGAGAGAGAGAGAGAGAGAGAGAGAGAGAGAAAAAGATCCGCGTGTGTGCACCTCGGCTCTTTCAGTTATCCGGGGGCAGAGAAAGGCGAGCGACGACGAATGTTACACGAAAAAGAAATATAACGGAGGGAAAAAAAACGGAGCTCTGTATTATACCCTGTATACAGTGCGTTATTTTCTCAACGTGTGCGTGTGTGTGCGCGAGAGCTGTACAGCCTTTGTATACATATATATGTGCGTGGTGTAATGTACTAAGAGTAGCGGCGAGAGAGGAGACGGGAGGAGGAGGAGGACCTGTGTGCCAGCAGCAGCCAGTGCTCGCCGAGCTATTTCCAGGCATGGAGAGAGAAAACCAGCCGTTCGGATTGTATATCGTAATAGCCGAGTGATGAAAAACGCCGCGACGAGGTCCTTTTGTTGCACAGTTTGTTTGTTGATACGGTTATTGTTGTTGTTGTTGTGAGGGGGTCCGAGTTGTGTGGCTGCGTGTGTGTATGTGTGCGTGTGCGCGTTCATGTGCCCGAGAGGAGGATATCATCCATGCGATGCGAGGAGGAAGATTTCGGAGCAACGCCGGAGGATCGTGCACGTCAGGTGAGTTCTGCTGGCCTTCCCTTCTTTTTTTTTTCTCGGGTACTGCAGCTCGTATACACTCCTCTTTTCTCTGTGTGCGTGTGCAGTGTGTATGTGTGCATGCCTGTGGTGCCGTTATGGTGTTGCAGTTAAAGAGAGTGAGATTGTGATGCGAGCAAGAACATGTTTACAAATTGCCTGTTGGATGAGTCAGATTTGTTTTGGAGTACTTTTTGAAAAGCTGGGGATAACCGTTGGGGATTTAAAATGGACTGAAGCCTTTTTCTACGTATACTTTTTAATGAAAGATTTGGAGAGGCAGAGTTTACGCTTTTTTTTTTGTAACACGTATTAATTATAGTTTTATTTATTACTTTTTGGGGCGCACAAGCGTCGAGTTTAACGTTAAATCGGCCTCGTTATTTATCTGTTTCGTGTGCGCGTCTTTTCGAATATGAATAACTGGGAGAATCTCGTATAGTTGGAATAATTTTGCCTACGAGGATTTGCATATTTATGTAACGGCTCGTAGTGCCTCGAAATTTTAATTTCTTACTCAACTGATACGACTGATTGATGATATCGTGTACACATAATCTTTTACATTAATAATCACTATACAATTCCTGTTAGCTTATATGCTAAGGCCAAAATTACAGTTTTGTTGCTCAATATGTAGCGTGTACAGTAATCTATTAGCGGCATTATCGTTCGCTATATTTCACTCGGCTAAACGTGTTCAAAGTACATTTACAAAATGAGACAAGTCTTGTATTATTCAACAAATGTTAATTTTAAACCTAATAATTCAAGTTTTCCTCAAAACGTATATTTGTATAAGTTAATCAATAGTGTACTAATACGTGATTTGAATAACCCATTCTAGTTTTAACTTAAAAATGCAGTAGGAAGAGCATCATTCAAATAATTAAAGCAATAAATAACTTTTCGTTATATATCTCAAAGTTGTACACTCAAAAGTTCGAACATTTGACAAAACGCGTAGAAAATAATCGTAAAGTTTGTTCTTTACGTTCTTCTGCAATACTACTTTTCTGGCTTTTAAACCAGAACAGACCCGTAATAGGTTATATCTCTTTCTCGTGGATTTAAACTAAAAAAACTTTTTTGTTTACGTCTACGGAGAGAGAGAGAGGAGATAGTTCGAAGACCTTCGGCGTCGTTACGTCAACTAAGTTACGCTCACGTACGTGAAATTCCTCTGACTGTATAGGCAAAAGAGAAGAACGAGAAGAGAGTGAGAGAGACGTAGCTACTGGCGCAACCCTTCATCGTCGATGTCGCCGAGGCGTGACCCACTTTTGTCTCTCTCTCTCTCTCGCTCTCTCGTTTAGCTGCTCTTCCTACGCCTCTCGCAACTTTAATACTGGATGCTCCTCTTTTCACTACCTCCTCTTTTTTTCCCCATTGTTATTACCGATCGTGTATGCACCACTTTTGCGCTTTCATTCATTATTTGGCATTGTCAGCGCTGTGGGAAAAATTTAGTTGTATAAAGTGCGGATTTTTCTGCCTCTAGGAAGCTGCTGTTGTTTATAGAATAAACTTTCGTAATACGGTGCGGAATGAACGATAACTAAATATAATGTGTATTTTTAATGAAGTCATTTTAATACATCTCAATTCCTTTTTAACGATAAATTATTCTATAATGAGGTTGAAAATGTCAAAAGGGAAGCTTTAATATTTATCGTGCAGCTAAATACTTGCATATAATTCAGTAAGATGAATAGGAATAATCAAGTTGACCTCGTCAAGATGAAAGGAAACAAGTACCGCAGGAAAAATACAGTGTGACTAAAAAATAACATTATTTCAGATGGAAACGAGTAATTACAGTTACAATTATATTGTACGTGTAATTAATTAATTCAATAGCTATGCTAATTATATATAATAGATTACACTTCTTTTCTTAATTGTAATTTGACATTCTCTTTATTCTCTTTTTTGTTCTTCCTCAAAAATAATAGTTCCAGAATGTTGTAATTAAATCAATCCTTTGAAATAATGAAAAAATGGCTGTACTTTAATTAATATCTGTTCAAGGTAATGCAATTAAAATATTTAGTTTATAGGATTTTTCATCAACTCGTAGCATACAACTTTAAACACACGAGATTAAAAAAGTTTATAAAATATTAAACTCTGGAGGTACAAAAACAGCTTGTTTTAATCACGGTGCTACCTGCTGCACTAGAAATCTGTGTTGACGCATGCAATAGACGTTTGTTTGAATAGTTTCGTTTTTCGAAGTACAGGCAGTGTGCAATTATTTTGCAATGAAAGAAAAAAAAAGTGGTAGTTTACGCTGCCAAAAAAGCTGATCGGTTCTTCCGTAACAGGTGATACTCGAAAGTATCATGCTATAGTAGGTATTCCTGCAAAGTTAAAAGTTTCATTTCTACTGATTTATAGAGCTAGTTTTAGAATTCAAATGTTATTTTTTTGGTATATTTTATTATGCACATAATTCATGAGATGTATAAGAGCGTTCATCAGTTTCAATTTCAGACAGTTATTCCACCGCAATTGAAATAACTAAAAGGAAAAAAGTTGAACGATTTGACGTTTGCATCATTGACAAAATGAGAAAGTATTTTCTTTAATTTGCGTCATAAATATACTATTTTAAACGTTTAGGTGCTTATTCAATATTCAGGTAGAAAAAATATTCTATAAAAGAACTGAAATAAATACAAACTACTAATTCGCATATTTAATTGTCCATTAAAATAAGGAAAAAAACTTCTTTTTCAACATTTTTATGTGTTTTAATTGCACACGAATAAGCAAACATGTAAATTCGGATAATCATGACTCACTTTAACATATTTTTTTTATATTTAATAAGTTTATGCATCAGGATCCTTGAGGAAAAGTCGACTACTCATTCGAGGTAATTAATGCAGTTAAAACTTCCATTAGCTTTACTTTCAGTATTTTAATGGAAAAAACGTAACAACTATTTACACAGAACAAATATGTTGTCCAAGTCTTTAAAAACCTCTAATCCTTTATAAAATGCGCATTTCCCATTAAAAGCCAGGCGTCAAAGTAATCCGGCGAATTACGTTCATTGGGTGTCGGGAGAGGAGGAGGAGGAGAGGCCCGGTGAAGCGCGACCTACTTGTCGCCCGAATGCTGTCATCCCCTTGATTACACGCGTGCGCCTCGCGCGTCTCTCTCTCTCTCTCTCTCTTTCTCTCTCTCTCCCTCTGGTTGTTCGCCGTATACATATTGCCGCCGTCTGCTATATATACCGTAAAATATCGTGTTATCTATTATATTGCGTATACGCGTATATCAATCCACTTTCGTACATTTGAGCGTGGCTCTGGCACCCGATTTTCCGATGGGAAATTAATGCCATTACTCGGACACGATTTCTCTGCGTGTATTCGATTATTTCCGCATTTTTGAATACTGCGAAAACGATAATATTTTGTTTTTTCTTTATATGCAATTTTACTATATTTTACATGCATATATAATGTTGAAAAGATAATTGAATTTGACAAGTAAAAATTATTGTGTGGTTAGAAGTTTGATACGTTAGAAATTATACGTCATATTTTTGATGTGAGATTTCTGAAAAGAAATAGGCCATAGGAAGCTTTCGTATAAGTATTAGACTGATAAAATATTTCGATAAAAGCTGTCGTACTCCCCTCATGCACCTATATAACTTTATAAAAAGTTGAATTTATTTGTTTTATTTATATATTGTATTTACTTATATATTGATTACAAGAAATATGGAATATTTGTAAAATACGTACAGATAATTCCTGAGTAAATAAATAATTATTAGAATTAAGAAGTAACTAATTTGTATGAATTACGTTTCATTTTACTGCCTTACGTGAAACTGAAATTAGTATCAGTTAACGAATGCAATAATTAATTTATTCTCTACGTTCATTTCAATATCACCAGTTTTAGTATTTAAAATCAATTATTTAATATCTCTTACTTTATGTATCCAGAATCTATATTCCGCGAAAATAAAGGTTGACACGGAGCGCAAGTGACATTGACGAGACAAAAAACAGGCGTATAAAAATCTAATAATATTTTTATACCGCGAAGACAAACTATGGAAGGATGAAGAGAACAAAAAAAAAAGAGAAAAAGGATAGACTCTGGCGACGTCGCGTCTCCGTCGCGTGTGCATCTATGTTAAGCACGTCTCGGGCGTATTTTTTCGCCGTCTTGCATCCGCCAGCCAGGGCGAAAAAGAAAAGAAAAATTATGAGTCGAAGAAATAGTGCGCAAGAAAGGCCAACACGGAAAGCGCGAGGGAAAAAAATTCATCGACGAACAGGCGTCTATTTATTCGATTCTATTTTCCTTACGATAAAGTACGGATATAGACGACACAGTTCTTCTTCCTCGCTTCTCTATAATACGCGACCGACCTATGCTGGTAGTAAGAAAGATGATATTACACGGTATATATTTGTCCGAATACTTTGTGTCATGCTTATTAATATACATGCTGCAGAAGTTTAACGATTATGAATTATATGTGGATATTGCGCGTGCAGTCGTGTTGAAAAATTCGCAACGACAGGAAAAACTTTTCTAATTATCTGCAAGGAGAGTGTAACTTTTACACGATGATACATGCATGTAAGGAAACATTAAATGAAATAAAAAATATTAATAACGAACTTCTGATGTGGAACGTAACCAATTAGGCGCAAATATCATAAGAGAATTTTATTATTAAGCTTATGCGAGATAACATTAAAAACTTTATTTTCAGTTAAAATAGTAGTGTATATTTTATAAAATTTTAAGTAAAGAACGTTCTTACAGTAAAATCTTTAATGAAATAGCTTGTAATGAAAACATCCCGTTAAATGTTCTTGAAATTTATTCAATACGCTTTAGAACTGCAGAAATTTGGCACAAAAAAAGAAACCAAAGTTTACACATATAAAGTTGAAATTCATTAAAAAAATATAAGAAAAGTTATTCATTTTAAAACGATCACATTTATTCCAAAATAAGGAGGCAAAGAAAAACAAGATTTTTTTGAGGTTAAATAGGTAATTATAATGCTAGTGGATAAGTATTGTGCTGTTATATATAAATTGTTATTTTTATTTCTGATTCGGAACTCTATAAAAACTGTATGTAGTTAAATGCATTTAGTTAAGAATTGATATACAACATATTTCACTTAAGATGACAAATATTTGTAATGATATTGTTTGATGTATATACACTAGACGCTATTATTTAATTAGTACATTAACTAATCGAACTCATCAATTTCCTATTCAGGAAATATGCATACATGCAGAGATTGCGTAGCTCATCTGTTTCCCTTTGAAAAAGTTTCCACGAACTGTTACACTCGATTACGAGCGACGAGAACTGCAATGAAAGGAATCGTCTGTAATCACCTTTCCTTTTTCTTAGCGATTAACGCGAAAAATAACTTCTGGGCCTTGAACAACTCATGTTTGAGTAATGCATACTTAGGAGGCTTTTAAATGCCTCTGTCCGGCTTTACCAACTTTGTTGAGTCACGTATAGTTTTCATGTTTTACTTTGGATTTTTCGCTTGATAATCCATCGACTTTCTAAACACGTACAGACGCATACTTTGTTTGCTTTGCATTATCTTATTTACTTGTTAAATATTAAAATAAATCAACATCCGCAGCTATTACTTATGTAATATACTAATAACAATTATGATATCTGCTAGTAATATATTTTTAGATAGCACTTCTCAAATGTAAAAGATTTGTTAAAATGAATTTAAAGTTTTTACCTTAGATTTATACAAACACTATAGTATTCGTTTTAACGTAAAAGTATATGAATGTAAAAAAAAATAAACAGAATTGAAGTAACGTAACATCATTCAAAATTGATAGTATACGTATCCTATAAGACTATTAGTTTTATTTCTTAATAGTCATTTAACGTGTCTAGATTGCACAATGTGGGGATTCGAAAGAACATCTGGGAAAATTGCAACCGATAAAGGCTTATAGTAACAGCCAAGCAATTGTACCCTGACCGTAACGCAAACTACAAATAGCTTATAACCTTTTCAGAACGAATGCTACCTCAATAATTTAATTCAACCTAACATTGTGTATACCCTCTTTTCCCTCTTTCGAAAAAATATCAGACATTATAGTCAATACTATTTAAATAACACGGAACTGGCCATAAGCAGACTCTAAACTCGTGATTTTCTCTCTCCATTTAATATTATATTTATACTTTACTAGGAAAAAACTGTGCTTTGATTGCTAAGAGCTTCAACTTATGCACACAAAAACTTTTTCTTTTTCACGCCTGTGGCTTTTTCTGGATCGGAAATGCGTAGTAAAAGTCCCTCTTTATTGTTATTATTTTTTTTGGTGGACAATCTTTTAAGGAGGGAGGCTCGCGTAAAAAAGGTATATTTCTGGCGTCTCTCGTCTCAGCGCTGGTTCGTGTCTTCTTTTTCGCTTTCTCGACTATAAGCGAATGGATAAGCTAAGCTTAAGTTATAGTGGCGTTGGCTCGGTCGTCGGTTATGGGATGTCTTCTTCCTTCTCTGACCCTTTTATACTTAATTAAGCGTCGACTGCTTTTGCACGTGCAGCTGAAATCGTTTGCGTAAGTCTGCAGGCGCACGTGTGTGTGTGTGTGTGCGAGTGCGGATGTGAAGTTTCAAAAAGAAGAAGCAAAATTAGCGTGAAGTGCAGGCTTTTTACTCGACTTGTAAAGATAATTAAATGCTGTAATGTTGTTATTTTTTAAATATTTATTTATATAGAATAATTAAATAAATTTAATAAATAAATGACTATTGCTGTTTATAGTTATATAAATGTAATTGTCTAAAATAGTAATCATTTTCGATAGTAAATCATTTTATAAATAAACATTTTGTAACAAGAATTTAACGACTTTAAAAAACGTAAACATGTATAACGTAATTCGTTAAAATCAACTATTTGCCTGTTGTTAAACATAAATATAAAAAAGTATAACAGCAAATGTTTTTAGAAAGAAATGGGTCAGATTTAACTGCATTAAAATAGATTGAGTGTCCATCGTAAACGTTAAATCTTTAAAATTCAAGCCGCTTATAAATTTAATGTTTTAACGTCAAACTGCGCATCAAGCGGACGGATTAAAGTACTCTATTAATAAAAATATCATGCATAAAATTTCCATTTCAGAGTTACTAATAATAAAATACTTAATAAAATTGCTTTTTTAAACCATAAATTAAAATTAATTAACTGATATGATCCTGAAGGAAAATGATTTTTTTTAGATTACAACGTACAACACGCTAATATGAAAATCGCTTATTAATTTACTTCTTAATTAAATACTATATAATTATAAAAATGAAAATTCGTAATAAAAGTTCTCTTGAATAGCGATACTCAAAACTTGTAATAACCCTTATTATAATATGTTCTTAACATTATTTACATGTTTTTATCAAACGTCATGTATTTCAAATTAGTATAATCGTATCTCTAATGAACATCAGGTGGAGTAGTAGAAAACACAGAACCGAATTACAGTGAAAATGAATAAATTACAATAATAACCTTTGGAAACAATAGATTCTTCACTCCACTTTGTCCCGAACAGTAAAGCTAAACATTATAACCGTCCTCAACCAGCCATCTGCCATTGCCACTCTCTTAAATCGTAAAACTCGTCTCTCTCTCTGTCTAGCACATCCAGATGCTACTGCGAATCGCGCTTATTTTCGTCAAAATGCCGCAACGCGTCCACAAGAGTCCCGAGAGTCGAGACTACAGTCGGCGTAGTGTGTGCGGCCATATTAATGGCGAGTATATTTAGGTCCGCATAAACAGAGCGCACAGAGAGAGAGAGTGAGACGAAACGAGAGAAAAGGAGTAGTCGCATAACGACGATTGTCCACCTCCTCCTCCTCCTTCTCTATATTCAGTGTCTCTCTGAATAAATGATGGCAGAAGGAGCGGCAACGCGGAATCTACAGCAATACACGGGACCAGTATACGCAACCTCTACTGCACATGGAGTAGTAGAGACGCTGGCCCGATTATAAATCCGTGTTAACAACGTACTTGGCCTCGCTTCTGTATACTCTCTCTCTCTCTCTCTCTCTCTCTCTGAGCTTTTGCGGCTGTGTATGGGTGGGTGTGTGTATGTGTGTGTGTACAAAGAGGCTTCGACGATTCGTCAGCCTTATTTAGGTCCTCAGAGGAAAACTACCCTTCACCCCTTTTCTCCTCTCTCTTTCTCACTCCCTTAGTCGTCTTCTTTTTTCCGTCGATCATGTCAAGATGTTGATCGCGCGTTTTTCGAGAACGAACTACTCTGCCCGAGGGAATTGTTTGATGTCTACTGTCTGGATGTGCATGGATTTTTTTGCTTGCTATACTCGATGGCGAGATCGAGAGTTGAATATTGCTTAAGTTTACATTGCTTAAGTCTAATGCGCAAAATATCAATCAATGATTTTAAAAAGATTTAGAGAATACATGGTTTGTACAAT
>UELV01144156.1:0-13397 GCA_900490015.1 Megastigmus stigmatizans | reverse complement strand
TTATTTATTTATTTATTTATTCATTTATTCATTTATTTAGTCTTCAAATACTGTTTCCCTCATTATCATTATAGATCTCATCTCTTATAAAACCGGCGCGTAGTAGCTGCAGTATATATACGTTGCAAGCACTGCACGCTCCGAGCTGCAGTCGCTCTTATTTATTTCGACATCAAGACTTTGCGTATACAAACAAAGCTTTCTTTCAATAACAGCGAGCAATTTATTGAGAAAGCTACAGTCCGCTCAAGAATATATAAATATTTAAATTGTCTGATTTTTGGAACTTTTTCGATGTAAAGATAATACAACATTGTTATGCATATAATATGCATGAGAGTAGAAGCTAAAGATTACCATTATAACGAGACACTGATTTTCGCTACCCTTTTCCCAACTTTCCCAATAAATAGGAAGGTCAAATGGGTATTTGCTTAAATATAATATTTTTCTTTGCTCCAAGTGGAAAACTAGGTCTTGTACATACGTTTAGTCTGTAAAAATATATGATTCTATTCCGACCGCCTGAATAGCGAGTACTTACCTACTAAACGTGTTTATTCAATCTTGTGAGAAATAAGTTCTGGTCCAATTAAATACAGAGTATATATATATACACATGTGTACTTACTATAACTGAAATATCGCAAATACTGCAAGGAGATGACCAGGGATATGAAACCTGGATTTTTTTAAAACTTTCAGGAATGGTATTATGCTCGACATAAATAATGAAACCCGTGTATCAATGTGCTATTAAATAAATTCTAAAAATCAAGAAATTTACCACTCTTTATCCTCGGTAGAAATGTTAAGGAGTTTCGAACCAGTTTATAGCTAGATTTTTTAAATATATTGAGCTTTTGCTATTATCTCTGGTTCTGGGGTTTGCATAAAAGTTAGACTTCATATAATTGAAAGCTATTGAAAGCTAGCTCAAAACTGTACAATATAATTCGCGGTAAAGAACATTCGAACATAATATATATTGTTTCTTAGTCAATAGCCAAAAAATATAGCCACTTGGTTAGTGCACGTTAACCATAATCAAACTCGTTGATTTTCCACCTGCAGGGATGTATAATTCATCATGTATAGATATATATTAATGCATAAAATCAATATGCGAGTTTGGTTAGTATTCGAAATTAAGGTCCATTGAGAAAAACGCCGAGGCACGGGTTTCGTTATCTTGTACATAAAGAAATTACTGAGAATTTCAAGAAAATCCGGGACCCCATCTCTAGGCAGTCGTCTTCTCGTTAGTTTAAATGTCACGGATTTTGGGTAACCAGTAAATACGTATATTCGTTACCAAAACACAACCACGATTTAATGCCATCTGCTTTGGCATCTTGGGAACCGGTTTGAAATTGAAAAAGCGTATAAATTACTATCCACTTAAATAGGAAGAAAGCTGTGTCGATGGACAGAAAGAAAGCTAGGTCTGTGTACGTTTGCCAAGTTTAAAATTGCTATATCACTTAAGGAAAAAGCGAAGTACCTTAAGGACGACTCATATTAGCTGCAGCTGTTTTTATTTATGTATGTTTTTTCCCATCCGTCTGCCAACTGGAAAACACTTGAAATATATTCTCCGCAGAGCGTGTACAATCTGCTTGGTGAGACATTGTCGCGACTACAGCAATACAACGAAGCGGAGAAGTGGTTCCAGGCGAGTTTGGCCAGCCAACCGGATCACGTGCCTGCTCACATTACTTACGGAAAGCTTCTGGCCCGTAACGTTAGTACTGCACTCTCATTATTTTTACTAGTTTACCTACTTATTTATTATCTCCGCTGATCTAATATATCGATTCACTTGCTCATTTATTTATTATTCACACAAGCATTGTTTATTTTATGATTCTGTAATAAGTAGCCAATTTAGCACTTACAGACTCTTTAATATCATGTTTTTCTCCGTGTACCAAGATTATTCGTCTTACTTTACATAGTAGGGAAGAGTCTTAGAATTACATGATGAATTTATTATTCCTTTATTCTTCACACTAGGTAAAATGATTTTATTAATCCTCACGGAATATATAATGCAAAAAATTATTTATTTTTCTTTTTGCGACGTTTCGAGGGCTTAAAAAGTATACCCTCCTCTTCAGGCTAACTTCAGACTTATAAACTATTGCATACTACAATCACAATTTCTATTAAAAACTATCCCTCAAGAATAATCAAAATTTATAAGAGTCTCAGAATACTGTTGCCCTTGTTACGTAACTTTTAATTGTATATATATAGGTCATAATTGAAATTCACTTGAAATGATAATTAATGCGAGATTAAAGAGAAATGAGATCTCGCGAAGATAATAAATGAAATATTTGATATTAAATTTCGAGCTTGAAATTAAACGCAATGAACTCGAGCTATAAGCTCAATTACTTAAACTTCAAAATAATTGTAATGTTATCCAAGGTATTGTCAGTTAGTGGTAAAAAGAACAGAAAGGCATGTTGGCTATAGTAGTCGGTGATTTTCTCTAACCTTTCATAAATAATTGGGATCTTTCATAATTATTATTATTTCATATTTTGATAGATTTATGTAAAAAAAAAATAATTGTGTTAGGGTATAAGCGATTCAATTCCTGCGGGTGTGTTTATTACTGTAGTATTGATATTAATCATATTTATTTTCTTAAAAGTTTCTGCAATTACATTTTGTACAAAATGGTGAGACCCGTATACCGGGATTTTATTGAATAGACCCTGGAAATTAAGATATTCACCACTCTTTATGCTCATAAGGTATGTGTATATATACATATATATATATATGTGTGTGTGCTTTTTAAGTATATATGGATATATATACTGATGCATAAAAGCAATATGAATTGGTCAATATCTTGATTTTCAGGGCCTATTCAATAAAACGCCGATACGCGGGTCTCATTATTTTGCGCAGAAAATAGGAATTCAATGTATTTCAAGGAAATCCAGGATCTGCATCTCTGGTCATTTCCTTGTAAGTTGCATCTAGCAAATTGCGCGATTTTCAAATCATATTGAAATTCACACAATTTAAACTGTTCTTTGCTTTCATATCGATATGTATTTATTTTTATGCATTATTTTGTCATAATATTAATTTATTAAAATATGAATTACTTTTTATGGTGGCAACTTTTTTAATCGACGGAATATTTTTTAAGAGTCTTATATAAAATAAATAAGTAGTATATTATGCATCTAGGGAGAAAAAAACTTGGACATTTTAGAACTGGTGTAAATTGACCTAAAACATAAGGCCAAAATGTCAAAATGAGAGCATAATTGTAATACCGCAGTAATTAAGACTTGTACGCTACTTCTGTTTTTGCAAAAGGATTATTTTAAAAGGTCATCATAGAGGTTCGAAGTTTGTATTTTTTTATGTTAGATATACTGTAATAGTACATTGCGTCACGAATGCGTAATATATTATACAATCATGACACATCACGAATTTCAATTGGCTATAATTATTTGCTTTAAGTTTTATTTTGATGGAAAAAGAAAAAAAAACACAATTCTGTACTGTTCGTATGAGCTAGGTACTTATAAAAATATGAAATAAAGAAAGTCGTGAAAGATTCCAATTCATGAAGTATATAAATAAATGAGGCTTCACAGTTGCACTTGGGCTGAAAGCGCATATATATTTTATTCAGTGCAGAGGTACGAGTCACAACTACCTATATGTACCTATACAATAAAAAATCCGGCGCCACCACTGAAAGAACGCTGTCTGTGTGAGAAATAATTAATAATTGAGAATAACTCTGTCCCTCACCGCATAAGCAACGTTCTTTGAACGTATAGTCGTTATTAGTCATAACTTAACGTCACAGTGCGCGGAACGCCCCTCAAGATTCCGCTTAACGCGCTTGCAGGGAGTCGCACGCTCTTTGGTCGCAGTAGAGCATCATCGAGTCGCTACTCGCAAAGAGTCTTGTTTGACTAGAGTAAATGTTTGTTTCAGTCGAGCCGTGTCTCCGAGGCGGAAAGGTGGTTTCTGCGCGCCCGCAGGCTCGCGCCGCAGGACCCCAGCGTGCATCACCATTACGGTGAGTATTCGCAGCTACCCTACCTGACAGCCGCTTGTATATGCGGCAGCTCGCAGCACAATAGGACAGTATCAAACACCCGCTACTTCAAAAATTTCTGGAGCCCACAAATCTCAACCAGATCCAACGAGTTTGTTTTTAATTATACTCGTCTGAAAATTTGTAGGGTAACACTTATGCAGGCCGATTCTTCAATAAAACAGTAATAATGCAAAAAATTTAAATATTAAAAATTCTAATCTGAATACTTAATAAACATGAAAACAGTAAATACTAGGTCGATCCAACATTCATCAACCCAGAAACTAGAAACCATAAGCTTTAGACTTTATGGGTATTGGATATATTGATTTTGGGCTTATGAGTTAATTTTACTTTATGGCTTTTGGGTCTACGGATTTTGGATGGGCTCATAATACATATTGGATTCCACCTACTATTTAATATAGACCGCATGCTTGTTAAGTATTCAGATTTAAATGTCTTATATTTACAGTTTTTGGCAATTAGAAATTTTGAAGTTTTTAAGATTTGTAGCATCATTATTATAGGTATAGTTTTATCGAAATATCTGTGGAAAGATCGGTTCTCTTGCAAATTTCTAGAATCCAGACGAGTATTAAAAAATAAATTTGTTCCATCTGGACGTGCTCGATTCTAGCTTTCAAGTTCCGCGAGATAACGCGGTAACATCGCTCAAAGTTATACCAAAATCATGTGATACATCAAAACATTATATATCTATATATATCTATGTCTATATGTATACATACTTCACAACAAAATTATTGCAACAATTTATTTTCGTCTATTCTAATGGTCGAAACGCATACTTTCATTATTAATTTTAACTATATATGTCTCAAAACCTTTTCCAACATTCGTATATTTCCGTTTTGCCTGTTATGGTTCTTTTTTCATTATTTCACATATGTAGGTTTATAAGTAACTGTTATAACAGTTTGCCAACATGAGTATTGAGATTCGGACTCATTAGCTCGCAATGATCGATTTTAAACTCAAATTTATAAAACTTCGTCCTCGAGCGTTCTTATATCTGTATCAAATTTATTTTTCTGTAAAAATTTCCAGACTTCGGAAGGTCATAACAAAGCGAAAAATTACCGTAGCCATATCGATTTTTTTTTTAAATTGTCGGTCGCAATTTTACGATTTCAAGGTTTATTTTTGCATTTAAGGTACCTATGGAGTAAGTGACCTTGAAATTCAAGGTTATCTTTGAGACTCAAAAATTTGCAAAGTTTGTTAATGACACGAGCCTCGATATTTTTTTTTTTTTTAATTCTTGATCACGGAAAATTAAAGTCCAAATTTTTGAGTCTTAAAAGATGACCTTGAATTTGTAGGACACTTACTCAATAGGTGCCTCAAATGATAAGATTAACCCTGGAATAGCAAATCTGAGATCTTATACCTTAATTTAAAAGAAAGTTGGATAAATAATGTTCCGACCTTACGAACTTTGGCAATTTTTAGAGGAAAATAAATTTGTTGCGATAATTTTGTTGCCGAGAAGATATGGGGCGTTCTTTGCGAAATCGATCGTCTCCCTACCTGTCCAAAATTTGACTCAACGTAGAGAGTTCTGCGATGTCTCATTTTGAAGCGCTACTTTTATAGTTATTTTTGGACCGCGGCCTTTTTGAAAAACTGAAGATGGCGGCTCCAATATGGCTTCCAAAGAACCTCGTTTTCCCACGTTTTCAAAAATCGGTTCTCCGGAAGTGCCATTTTGAAGCCACCAGCTTTAGTTTTCGAAAAAGGCCCCATCCATATCTATATAATATAAAGATAGTTTGTTTTGGTACAAGTTTGAGCGCTCAAAAAATTGGCGGCTGCGAGGAGGTCATAGTGCAGTTGCAACTGCACGCACGAGATTTTCTTGTAAACGCGCAACTAATAAATCAAAGTCCTTAAATAACTCGCCCTTTGTTTCTCCGGTCGCAGGTCTGTTCCTGAGCATGCAGGGCCGACTGGCCGAGGCTGCGGAGGCCCACCTCGAGGCGGCCTCCCTCTCGCGGTCCGACTACGAACTGGCGGTCGCCGCGGCCTCGAGCCTGCGCCGCGGCGGCCGCTGCGAGGAGGCGGAGCTCTGGTACCGGCACGCCCTGGGTCTCAAGCCCTACGAGGCGCGCAGCCACGCGAACCTCGGGGCCATCCTCCACCTGAACGGCAAGTACAAGCAGGCGGCGGCGGCCTACCGGGAGGCGCTCAGGCTCCAGCCCGGCGACGCGACGACCATCACGAATCTGCACAAGCTCGCGGCCCTCCTGGCCTAGTCGTTCCGGGCCTGTTGGGGAATTGGCTTGGTCTCGTTCGTCTCTCTCTCTCTCTCTCTCTCTCTCTCTCTATCTCTATCTCTATCTCTCTCTGTCTCTCACTCCCTCTATCCACTCTGTCTGTCTGTCTGTCTGTGTAACGGTCTGCCGCATGTATATATGCATATACCGCATCTATACATAAATACGCACACAAGATAATAAAGCTTCCTTTATTTTCTCTTATACAACTCTCTTATAGCAGTTATTCTTACGTTCTTCTGCCACATACTCTTTCATTCATGGCGGTAATTCACTTTGATTTTCTTTCGTTATTGGAGCTGTCTCATCTCTAAACGCCTCGCTGCGCTCACATTTAGCGCTCCATACATGCAAAATCGCGTATTGTAAACCGCATATATAGGCATATATGTATGTAGATATGCGGGCGAGCGTCGATCGCGCCCCGAATCCGGCTGCAGGTCTATATAAGCGAGGGGAGCTCGAGAGCCTCGTCCTCGGTCGACGGCCTAGTGTCCGGAGCAGACGATTCGACACCCGTTGCACCTATCGATATCACGTCTACCACGTATTATACATTCTAATGCGAAAACTTTGTACGAAAACTTGGCTAATACTTTTATACTGATGTTAAATGTCGAAAGGAAAAAAAAAACAAAAACAATACAAAACAAAAGTTATTACCTGCACTGTCAAGTATGTGAGCACTCGACTCGCGTAGCGGGAGTATTAAAGAATGAAGGAGCTGCAGCGGCGCATCCGTACGGCCTTCCCTCCCCGTTCCACCCGTTCCACCCGTTCCACCTACCCTCGCCTCCCCCGATTCCCCCTTGGGGACCCGCCCCCACCCAGCCAAGGCCTCACGCGCCGCTCCGGCTGCTCGTTATTTATCGATGTCTATATATATAAGTATAGTACTCTGCGTGCCAAGCCTTTTGCAATTCTCATTAATTAGATCCGATTGTACCTTTGGGAAACGCTTTATTTATTCATTGATATATCGGGGCCTCCTGGCGGCCGCTTTCACTATATAGGTAGACATTGGCCGCGTCCTGGCAACGCATCTAACGCAAATTTGCCAAAAATATTAGGTATACGACTAACGACTTGGTGCAGCCGCAACTCTACTACTTCGCCCACTCATATACATCCTACATCCTGCATCGTATAGATTCCACTATCGCTCGACTGGATGCTCCGCGGGCTGCGGTGTTTTTTTTATTGAATTTCCAATGGACGTACCAGCGAAACTCATCGAATAGCCTTTATAAATATTTCACGGGAAATATTATATAATAGAGCAAGTATCGACATCGCGTAGTGCGTCTCTTCTAATTGCATCGAGGATTAAAATTTAATGGGAAATTGGGCCGCACCTCGCTAAAGCCACTGTATAATATGTAACAAACTAGATAACTCTATGGAGGAAGGAAGGATCATCTAACTTTACAAGAGAATTTTATTCTTTATATTGTGCAGACAGAAAATCTCTTGCTTCTTCTGGCTTGAAATTTCAACAATGTGATAAAGACTAATAATTATATTGTTTCTAATGTATATAATTGTAAACACACGATAATGTAATTGTATTTCTATTCTTATTAAGTATACATATTATATTATATATAGAATAGGTTAACCGCTACTTATTGGAGTAGGCGAATCGGACATTCGATAAAGCGATTCCCTAGAGGGAAATTGAATCTAATTTGCAATTTTCAATTAAAGTACTTATATATATATATATATATATATATAATTGAAATATTTAATGCTACTGGTTACAACTCTAAAATAATGAATTCATAAGATTTCATTCTGTATAAAATCGTAGCAAGTCTGTCTGACCATATTTTTTTCATGATATATACTTTGAAATTTTTATAAGTAATTAGTAAGAAGGGGAGAGTGTAAATGTATCAAACGCAATGGAGAAGTTGAAAATGAGTTTTTTATCTACGATTCTCTTAACTGGCGACAGAAATGAATAAACTAAACCGGCCAGATTGTATTTTATCAAAGGGTCGCAGATGTGCAATAACGAGAGTTTTGCGATTTGTATATTAAAAATTAATTTATATTTATATTTTAGCGTATACCAATTACCAATTACCATCGTACTTCTCCGTTCGAAAGGTGTCATTCTTCTTTTGAATTTACGAATCTATGTACGAATGACAGTTTACCAACATGCAAAGACTTATTGATGATTGTAGGAAAGGTGCTGACAATAAAAATGAGTCCTTAAGCTGAAATTGGATTTCAATTGTTGTTTATTTAACTTCAAATTAGATATTACAACTTTGGTATAAAAACAAAGTAATCACACTGCGTTATGAAAGAGAGTACGAGAACATTATTCTTTTTCTTTTCTATTGTTTACGACACATTGGGCAAACCAAACAATGCTGGCAATGATACGCGAGTATTATTTCACCATTCCACTTAAATAAATTATAATACATAATTAATCATACGAATATTAACAATTATTGACAAAACAAAATAGCTGTGTATTACAAAGCAAAATTAACAAATAACAAATGCGTATTTTATGCAATAAGCGACTTCCACGAGTTGTATCCTTTGCGAATTATTACGGATTTATAAAAGAAAATCATGCTTCCATACTCGTTTCCTTTACTTCCGGATACAGGGTGTAATGGGTAGTTTTATTTTAATTTCTTTTTTTTTTGTGTAGCGGCAGTTTATTCACATCTTTGTTGATAATTTTTATTGATGTTGCGCGTTAATATAATATATTTTAAGCGCCTTACAATGATTCACGTTGAATCGCGATTGATTCTATTTATGCTTATTCATCCTTTGTTATACCGCGTTACTCATTTACGAAAAGGAAACGAGACTTGCTTTTATTTGAACGAAAAGTCATTAAAAGCTTTGGTTTCTTTTTCTCTCTTGCTTTCTCTTTCTCGCTCTCTGTCTCTCTTTCTCTATCTCTTGCGCTCTGCACACACGCACACGAATAGACGGAGGCACGCGTGCACGTACACAGGCTGGATGCAAACACGCACGCCCCTATTATAGCACGGTCCACGCAAAGCCACGATCATTCGTTATAGCCACAACTTAGATACGCTTTACATACACATATTATTGCATTGTTTTGCAATAACGACGAGTTAGAGAAAAAAGAAATTACACATTCACGCAAAAAGCCGCTTTTTATAGATTTAGTTTTTATATTTTCCCTCGCGAGCTAGTGATTAACCGTAGAGGAGATTGGTATATCAGTGTTTTAATCGTTATACTTCATTACATAAGCCTTTTACGTTCCCTTATATTCGCAGATTTAGTGTTGGAGAGAAGCGACGCCTTTCGTAATTATTCCTTCCACTCGACTAACCGTATTTTTTGTATTTCCTATTCTCGTTACCAGCTGTCGCTCATATTATCATTTTCTTATGTGAATACGCTTTTATGGTTTTTTTTTGTTGGCTATATCCGATGTTATTAACACTAGAACACGAAAACTTTTACGCCCTTGGCAGACTTTAAACCGATGAATGAATATCTGCACGTTCAATCAAAGATGACCGTACAAGGAATATTAGTTTGATTATTGTTTTGTCTCTTGTAAATATGGTATACTGCATTATGTTTAGTTAAGCTCTCGAGTCGTCCCAAGCAATATTATTCAGGGAGCTGCACTTGGAGCTGCACGAAGTTGGAACGTTTGCATTTCGATAAGAGTTTTATATATATGGAGTAGTTGTCTCTTGTTAAATGTTAGAACTTGCAGATACTTAATGGCTTTTGGTTCCGACGAATAAAAAGCATGGCACACGAAGAAACGAATTAATGAATTACGACACCTACAATTATATCATATACTCATACGATTTAGAAGTATTATCATCATAAAAACAAACTATGAGACTCGTACCATGTCGTTCCGCGCGATCTTTCCCTCCTGCACGTGTCTCTAGAATATTCTGATTTTTCTCTCTCACTTGCCTGCGCTTACTCAATCCATTCTTTCTTTCACCTCGGTATACATATACCAAGCGCGATTTTGTTACGAATATGGTACTTGCTCGCGACCATCCGTCCTTCTTACGCCTAACTACGAAGATTTATTAATAGATAGATATTATTTTCTACCATCAGTTGCTTACTGGCTGGGTAAATGTATCGTTAATTATGCGCGCGCATCATCGTCGCATCTCTATTTTCTCCTTGTACCGCCGCTGCCGCCCTTTGAGCTTTACCCGATGTACCCGATGTACCCGATACTGAACCGAATTAAAGCGCGAGATCTCGAACCCCGTCGATCATTAAATAACAGCGTTTTAAATTATCGCTTACTTGAATTTATTTCGACTCGCGACGATGATGCCCGTCATCATTCACTTGTAGGACAATACGTACACGTTTCCCTCCACTTGCAGTATCGCCGTCTATATTTACTTTACCTCCGCTCTTCCGTCTTTCTCCTCCTCGTTCAAAAACACACAACCTTTGAATACGAACAGAAGTACGAATTAATAATATCTTGTCACTTTACGTCGACGCTCGACAGTTGAGTGCGGCAGTGCGGCAGTGCGGCAGTGCGGCAGTGAGCACAACCATATAATCATTTTCTTTTTTTTTTTTGCATAGCTTTTCTTGGTACGTTTTCTAATAAAAAAAGAAACCGTAAGCGAGCGATCGTGCGAGGTGCTTTCGTAGCGATCTCCCTAGTCCGTAAATCATCGGGGAAACAAAGATGAAAAAGCTCTCTCCAGCGCATGGCAAAGATAAAAGCAAAAAAAGTGTCGAAACGGAAATGCCACATTACAGCGCGGACGATTTATTTTTGATGAGGCAACCGTTATATTATATACTTATGTGTTTCGTAGTTAGCCCCCCAGTGGGCCGCTTCCTTTATCTGCCCCCCCCCCTTCCCTCTTACTGCCGCGCCGCTCGCGAAAGACGCGCCACAATTTAATTAGGTAAATGCTCCTCGTCACGCCTCGGTCGGATTCCTCCTCCCTCCCCCCTGCAACTGCATACTGTTATATACATCGAGTCACCGCCCAGGTGATAACCAAGGAACATGCCAACTCTTCGCTTTAAGACATACTTCGCTCGGTCATCCGGTCTATGCTCATCTCAGTGTCGTCGGTCGTATAATGGGACAGAAAAACAAAATAGTAAGAAAGATATTTCGCCCTTTCCTCGATCCTACGTAATAAGCTATCGAAAGAAACAAATACATGGTAAACGAACTATCCGAACGGATTTGCGAGACTAGCTGACAGGCTACTTTGCCAATTCTCTCATCTGTTTTTTGCCTTGTTCCCTTATAACTACACGTTAGTCAAAACACTTAGTTAACATTGATTAACCGTATATTAAATAGGTATATTTTAATCGAATAGAGGCTAGGAACAACGGACTATTCTTGATTGATTTTTTAGCTTTTTTTCTCTCTCTTTCTGCCTGTACTTACATTTAACGCTTAGTCGTTGCAACGCTCACAAAAGTGTTTTCTTTTTTGCTTTCTATTTATTTAATTATTAATAATATATTTTTGCTTAATTTGGCAAAGTCGCGCGTCATCTCTCCTCGCTATGACAGGTTTCCTCGAGTTTAAAAGAGGTCGATTCTCTTGGCTAATGTGCGGATACTGCTTATCCCTTCTTGCCTATCTTCTCGTCCTCTCCTCTCCTCTCCTCTCCTCTCACTCTCACTCTCTCTCTCTCTCTCGCTCTCTCTTTCTTTGTGCCAGAACGAATTCGCTAATCGTTTCTCAAATGGAATATATTATATATTTATAATATAAATCAGCGTTAGCATAATTAGTCAGCCCTCTCCCGTCGATTTATTATGAAAGAAGAATAGACTAACAACACGTTGATAAGAAGTGAAAAAATTGGCAGTTAAGGACAGTCCGGTGAGAAATGAACATCGCCGATCGGTTACAGTCGAGGAATTTACAGATTACACTGCCACAGTATCGTAGGGTGTGAGGAGTCCTGTGTGGTTGTTGAAGGTGCAGCTGCTTTGTTTGGCGGCTTCGTTTCTGTGGAGAAGAAAGCACACGCGTGGTTTTCGTTAATTACGTGCACATATGTACATATACCTACATATATACATACATACATATATGTATATATGCGGGTATCTATGTCTTCGTATCTCTGACATTTCTTTTCATTGACTAGCGATATTTTACACAAGTATTTTTGGGACAAGTCTCTTTTTCTGCACAATTCAACGAGTTGCTGCAGATATAAGGTAGGTGATTATCATCTCTATTACTTAAATAATGTTGCCCTAATAAATGATTAAAAATAACAAAAATAATGACGGAATGACAAGTACCGTTATTAATACTTGCATGCGTAATTCATAATGCATGATGCACAAAAGTAATGAAAAACAAATAGCTTCAAGCGACATGCTCACAATAAACAAAGATTAAATAAAACGTCAAAGAAACTCGTGAATAAATGAATGCTATGAGGTATGCAGAATACTCATTAAATGATTCAATGACTTACGTGAGCTCGTGATGAAAATATGTCTTATGATATGAGAAAGATGCTAAAAAGGGATTTTATCAATATGATAAAAGTTATGCGACAGTGCAACATTAAATTGCAGTGCTTCATTGAGTATAATATTATCTTTGTATTAATAAAATCCCCTTTTGCACCTGCATGAAATTTGTTTTACATAATAAACTTCTGATATTTACATTAGTATTATAAAGTAATGTATGACATGAGGTTATTTACGAAAGCATTGAGTAAGCTGTTGGTTATTTACGATGTTTTAATTGATATTAGTTACGACTTTGGCTGCAAAATGATTTGCTAATCTGTGACGCAGGCTAGCTCATTACGTACTTAATGCTTTTTTTCTTCACTTTTCCGCGATCTATATATTTCTGATATTGTCTCTATTTTAACCCATTAACGACCAAGACCCCGAATTTTCAACATCTTTTTCAAGGCCTTTTTTCAACCAAAAAAAAAAGGTTTGAAAAAATTTGAAACAGATCATATCCGACGTATTTT
>UELV01144149.1:0-11192 GCA_900490015.1 Megastigmus stigmatizans | reverse complement strand
AGTTGAAAAAAAGCCTTGAAAAAGATGTTGAAAATTCGGGCACTTGGTCGTGAATGGGTTAGTTAAATTATGCCTCGAAAGGTGAATATTATCATTCTCGTGATATTTTCTTTCGACATTTTATGGTATGCTTAATAAATCGGAATGCACTACACAAGCAACGTTTTCTCCATTACGCAGACGTGTAATGCAGGGCAAAATATTGTCCAGTATTTGAAAACGTTTGTTAAAGCTCTCATGTGTAATGAACTGCGCATGATGCTTCTCTGCATAAACCGATAAGTCAGAGTTGATCAAATCGTAAACTGAATCTATAGTTGGACTTTGATCAGGAAAGTTTCGAGTGCGCTCAAACAACTTTGTATGAATGTGCTGGCTGCAAAAGTTAGGGACAGTATTATTAAAAAAGTAACTTTTTCTACTGTACTGCGCATATGCCCAAGAATCGGTGCGTTAACAATCATCCGAAAAAAATCCAGTACTGACGAGATGAACGATTGTTTCAGAATAAACTTCAAAGCAATTACAGATGCGATAAATATTGCTGTTAAAAGTAGAAGTCTGTTCGTTGTGAAAACGGATTGTAGTTTGTCGCAGTAGTTAAGAGCATACTTACGAGTTAATATGCAAAGACCTCTGCTATCGTAAGGGTAGGTTTGGATTTTCCAGCAGTCACGCAAGAACACGTTGACGAGCACAAATTCTGCTTCCCCCAGTTCCAAATCCTTAAAAAAGCCCAGCGTACCTTTCTCTGTGATAAGACCAATCCGAGAGTAATATTTCATAGTAATGCATTTAAATGTTGCAGTAGAGTTTTAAATATTCTTTGGCAATCATTAGTATAAAAAGATTCAATTCCACTCAAACTCGTTGCTATGTATGTACCTGTTTTAATATTGGATCCGTTCAAATTTCTCGTTTTATCAAATTTGATATGATTGCAGGGTATACTATCTGTTTAATGTAAATTTATATTAGTTTTAAAATATAACAAAAAAACTTTCAAACAAATTATCTGTGACGGAGCACTAGACTGTTAAGTTCTAATAAGTACAAAAACTGAGGCACTTATTCACGTGTGACTTACTTTTGAGGGCATGAGAATTTATAGCAAAATAAATTGAAAAATATATGAACCAATGAAAGAGTACGGTTTTATCTTGCGTGCGATTTTGATTTTAAACAAATAGATCATACTTAATGGGCATCGAAATCTATGGTGCATTTGTAAAAATGGTACAATAATTTTTAAGAGTGAGTTATGCCTATACCGAAGGAAACTAACTGTAATCAAAGACGTTCTATTCCGAACCCACCATTTTATCGTCCAAGTCACTTATGATATCCGAATTTCGTCAAATAATATTTAATTACGAATATGCATTTCGAAATTATCTATATTATATGTATCTTTCAATTACTTATGTTACAGAAAGTTGAAATGAGTTCTAAAAGCCTGCAAATGGAAGAAATGAAAAAAACAAGTCTCAGGAGAATAGTAAGATAAAATTTAATTTAAATATAATCATTATTATGCGTTCAATTTATTTATATAAATAATGTTTCAAGGAAAATGTGATTCATAACTGTTTCAACAAAAAAATTGGAAATTCCCTTCTCATTGGATATTGGAGCTCCGACGATCAGACTATTTTTCAGTCATTGTCCTCAATCAATGTTCCTGTCGACTTAATCATAACTTATAATTACAGCATTTTCAAACCACAGCCGCAATGTCTATATTTCAAGAGGTTGATGAAACAAATGTAAATAAATTTAACATTGCAACTAATATAACTATTTTCGCAACTTCGGAGGCGATGCTTTGGTCGATATTAAAAGAGCTCAGATACTCCATTGGTGGAACCATGAAGCTCATTTTTTATTATTCACGAAGATGGGATGGGCTGCCAACTAGCACGTAAATATTTAAGTGCAGCATGGAAATTCAATCTATTGTTTGTTACATACATCTGCTCAGATTCTGGGGATAATTTACAGTTATACGCTTTTAATCTGTACAATCGTTTGGGAACTAATTTTTGGAGTCCAAGATACAAAAGTGCAGAGTAATCATTGCACTCTGGATTGTAAGTATGATCTATTTGTTTAAAATCAAAATCACACCCAAGATAAAACCGTACTCTTTCATTGGTTCATATATTTTTCAATTTATTTTGTTATAAATTCTATTACTTTATAAAATAATATTAATTAAGTTTTGCAATAATGTAACTAGAAAAGAATTGACCATTTTGTTAGTGCCTGATTTCTTGAACGATGAAATATTTTAAGATCTAGTTTTGGATGCAGTATTTTAAGTAAATCAAAACTTTTTTTCTGTGTGTTTTCCATTTTAGAAGTGTAATCACTTTTAGCACTTTAACGAAATGCATGAAAAATTCTATTTCGTTTTATCTATTACTTCTAGAATGGGATAACTGAAAAATGTAATTGAGCCAAAGTGTATTGAAGATAAAAATGTTAAACGAGACATTCAAATTGTTTTGAAATTTGCTTGATGGATAGATTACACTTCAGTATTTTAATATACATCTCCTAAAATACGAAATATAATGTTTGGTAATTAAAACTCCTTATTACAGTTTTTAAAATACATTTCAAAATATAAATATAAAATTTTTCCAAGAGATATTTAATTTAATAATAAACTTATGAATAAAGAGCCTATAGCAGGATAAGATAGAGAAATATGCTCCCAAATCAATCGCTATCTTGTAAGGTTCGTCACCTAGTGCTACGACCAACGTAAATTCAGGTCTATTGTCGATGTACAGACTATCTTCCTGACCTCACGTAAGTTGGAGTGTATCACCAACCCTGATCCGGTTGACCGGTTCCGCAACTTTCAAATGCTACATGCAGATACTCCTCTTAGTTCTACATATTGAAATGAAGAGGTGCTATAGTCGCTTAACTGGACAAGATCAAAGGTATCAAATATGCCAGAGGATAGCACTGCCGAGAGCGCCATATTCGAATTCAATCAAACTTGTTTGACAGTTGAACTCGTTGAGAATTTATATCTTCGCGTGAACATTGAATAAAATTAAAATATAATCAATATTGAATAACTCTTTTCATTGATAATAATCATCTGCACATATTAAAAATAAAAAAAACTGACTACGATCAAGAAACTGATAAATATATATATATTTCTCAGTTTCTTTATCAGTTTATATATATATGTCATTCTTTTGAAATCCACGTCACTATTGCTTCTATACACAAGATCAGCATAAGAGCTGATATTTAAAAGGTATTTCTACGCATGTTAAAATATATTGAAAATGATAGGAATTTTAGTGCGTCTTTTAAAACTAGTTTCCTTTATTTACGTAAACAACTGTATCTATACATATATCTTGTATCCAAAATATATAAGCACCCACATAGAGTAAAATGAGCTAAGCTGAAATAAATGCGAGTGTGGACAATTTCTAAATTATATTTTATTTACATTTATTAAGTTCTAATTTTAAAAACAATATAGAAAAATAGCTTTATTAGATTTATAATATAACTATTATATTTCAATAAATATAAATATATTGAAGCCACGACGTTTATTAAAAAACTGCAGAAATTTTCTCCTCTTATCGAGTTTTCACGTGTCCACCGAAGGATAGCGACATCTTACGCTGAGACCATTTTACTTGCTTACTGTAGGTAAAGAAACTTGCTAAAACCTTAAAACGGTTCAAAAGGAAAAATTATAATACTTTATTTTTGTAAACAATCTCGGTTATTTCAAATATAATCTTGATAAAATTATTATCTCTTTTTTTATACTTGCATGCTTGATAATTTTATTTTGTTACGTTTTTCACTGCATCGAAAGAGTATGCGCGTCACTGCAGCGGTCTGCGGCCTGCGCTGTATATTCAATAGTTTGCAAGACCATCATAACTTACAAAGATAAAAATTACTTACATACCTACAAAGACTAAAATGCTTTTTAGGTAAATTTATTTTACGTCAAATTTTGCAGAAAAAGAATGATTTTGAGTAATATTATTGTGACTTTAGTTTAAAAATTTTTACATAATCTAAAGATAAGAAACTTTTACAACTCAAATAAAAATTGGGTTGTTTTTGAACCGTATAAAATAAAAAATTCTGTAATTAAATTATAAATCTAAAATAAGTAATACATTGTTTTCAACTTGCTTTTAAACGAATTACTATTTAATTGTTTTAACCGCAGCTTTCCATCCTCACCGTCTTCAACTATACAGCCCCTTTAACACGCGCAATTGGAATCCATTTTTTTTACGTTATCTACTCAGATATGATTCTAAGTGGAACAGTAAATTGTCATCGCTTTACAGATCCTCTAATTCGGCTAATAGAATAGTCAAAATGATTGGCATGGGCGACAGCATTTAGGGAAATTAGTATGAGCGTGCGTATCTCAAGTACCGAGACTCTCCGCATTCATCTGATAGCAGTTTCATGACCTTGCTTAATTTTCGTAGCGCTTCGTGGCTTAATTAACAATTTCTATCTTCAATACTTAGAGTGAAATTCAAAAATAAAGAATCAAATAATATTAGTTTATTATTGATTTATATAAAGTGATTTTCACTTAAAACTTAACATTATCTGTTCAATTTAATTTTTTTATACATTTTATGTATATTTTCTTATAATATTTAATATTTTTTACTAATTATCATTTAATTACAAATAAATTATTATATAGTCAATGAAAAGTAGTTTCACGTTCAACGTTGTTCATCTGCGATATTTAAACGAAATTAGTAAATAGAGAGTAGAGACTTTTTATGTTAATCAAATAAAGAGCGTCCCACTTAAATTTTCTTGACTATTTTATTGTCAAGATTTTCACATGGTAATTAATAAACAATATATTAATCGTTGATTTTTAAAAATTGTTATATTATTAATATTCAATTACTCGGTCGAAATAACGAGTATATACATAAAAAAGAAGACCTAGAGTGACGGATGTATATCGTTACTATAAGAAAGGAAAATAGAAGAAAGAAAATGGACAGAAACTACGAAGGAAAATTAAATACTTTTCACGGCTGCGGAGCAATGTTACTTTCCCCCTTATAAATGGAGTCTGGATTGAAACTGAATTGAAAGTTTATTTGTTATATCATATTTGCACGCGTTTGTAAATAAGAAATCTGTTTCAATACACGACTCTGTACTCTAAATTAAAGTAGTTTGGAAATATTTTCGTGTAAGAAAACGATTGGACGAAAGCTTGGGAAATGATTTCTGCAACAGTCATAATAATTTTTTGGGCATTTATAAAGCCGAAAGGTTAAACCAAGGTAAACATCTATTACATTCTTATGAAATTTATAATTTATAAGTATTAGGATATATTAGGCATAATGTTTTAGCAAAACAAAAGATAGTCTTGTTTCCATCACAGACGAAAATGTCACTTTATTATACTTCAATCATAAATTTCAATGTGTAAATAAAAACACGTTCTCCGAAATTCTCACCAAGCATTCTTACCTACACACTAATACTGTTTATATTATAACACTCAATTCGCGACAGTCGAGCTAAAATCCGTATTACGCAGACACGGTAGACCTATCATTAAACCAAAACTTTAGTTTCCGTGGTTTTTCCCGCGAACACCTGCGACACCGACAGAACTAACAATAAACAACGGCCATAAAAGATCACTTCCACTTCCATCATTCTACATAATACATTAACCTCACACATTGCAAATCTTCGAGATAATCGGGAATTTTTCGATAACTTTCTAATCGATCGATTAAAGACAGTGGAGAGAAAAAAAGGAAGATCGGGCAAGCATAGTCACAACATGACCGCGAGACACTTCAAGTCAATACCTACCTTCGACGCAACATCGACGAAGCTGAGAAGAAGAGATTATCGTTTGTAAGGAAAGTGTAGAAAAGAAAATGTTCGACTTGAGTGAATTTAGCGAGCGACCACAGCCGATACAGCAGGACCAGCAGTTGGATGGAACTGTAACGAATGCTTTCCATCGCGGTGACAATGTGAACGAGGGCAATAATTGGGACCGCAAGAAGTCTATACGACGGAATCGACTGTTTGATGCTGTTTACAATGCCACTACTGAGGAAGGGTGAGGTTCTACTATATATGTGTGTGTGTGTGTGTGTGTGTGTCCGCGCTGAGTGACAATATCGCGAGATTTTATGTGTGTATGTTGATCGTTGAGATGTAAGGTGACGAGGTGTGTTCTTTCGTAGAAAACGGTTTCCGCGAATCCTGATGATATATGATAATTGTGTATAGTGTATGGTAATGCGTTATACCGCTTGATGCTATAATGGAGACTTATTATGACTCGGGGAAAGACCGCGGTAAGATTCTCAGGTCACATTGACGTGTGTGAAGTTCAATTTAGCCAAACAAGATGATTATCGTGGAAGGAAGTCTTGGCGCGCTGACACGTGCATTCAGAATAGGGTTATAAAATGCGTATTTTGGATAAGCCACGGAGCTGCATTATATCTCACTGCAGGTTGGAAAAATATTCCTATAAGCGAAACAGCTGATTATTCTTTGAGAACTTTGGTAACTTTAGTTAAAATTAGAATATTTATATTTTGTTTCTTTCGCTTTGTAAACATTAATTATGTACCGTGGATAAAACGGTACATGTTATCTATAATTTCAGTAAAAATTCAGTTGAAAGCTCTCTTGCTAACCTAAATTAGATGATAATTCCAATAAATTATTTCAACAAGTATTTCATTTCTCCCAAAGAAGAAACGTATTAACAATAAATATTTATTTTTTTAAAAAGAGTCTGGAAATTTGAACATCCATTTTTCTTCAACGCGTATAGACTGTAATACACAGAACTGGAATTCCAGAAAACCGTTCCTTACTATATTTCACACTAAGCGAATTCTTTATAAATTCAAAATAAGCTCGTCAGAAACCGGAAGATATTCAGCAAACCTTAATTTTACATAGTTAACACTCCATTGTCAGTACTTCTTGAGTACATTTGAAACCTCTATTACAAAACGACCTTCTGATCCTTTTGAAAGAAATTTCGGTATAACATCGCTTCAGCGAAAAGTGCGCTTTCTGCGGTTTAATAATAGCCGCGCAGCCGCAAGTAAGCGGCAGTCGGCACACACATAAACCGCTTTTTTTCCATCCTCAAAACGTCGAGAGAGAAAGAAGAGAAAAATCGGTGTAATCTACCGTCGCCCCTCGAGGCCCATGTAACGGGACAAACTCGCGAGAGCACACGCCCATGGATTATATATTACGAGATGCTAAGAGTCGAGTGTGTGTGTATGGTGTATACCAGTTGCAACGTTGCTTCTCTCGTGAAAAAAAAAAAGAGTACGACGCTTTATTGCCTTTACCTGTCAGTACATATGTACGTGAGTGGAATGCGACCTCGCGGAGGTCGGAAACACGCGAGAGCTTCACCCCATTAAGGGATCTTTGATGTTTGGTCGAGATGGGAAAATTCCGGTTTTTGGAGGTGGATGCTGACGATATGGTCGATTCGTTGGTGTCTAGAACCTGATGATAGGTATTGTGTGTTGTGGTCTACTGTGGATGGTTGGGGATGATTTTTTTGTTTGAGCAGTTGAAAAATTTTGGTTTGTGGGTGTTGGTTGGTATTGCTCTTATATTGAGAAATTTCGAAAAGAGTAAAACTGCTACTGAAGTTTTCTAGTTTAGGTAGTTCGAATTTTTTAGACTGCGTAAAAAAGCGAGTCGTATGCGTGTAATTTGAATATTTATGGATCAGTGGAAGGAAAAAGGTGTGAAATACTTTTTTAAGCAATCAAGTAGACAAAAACGAGGCAATTTTGTAGAAACCACTTTAAATTCTACAAGTCGTTGTTACAACGATATTTATGGATTGAAATACTCATTCATTAAATTACATGCTTTTACACAAAGCAGGAAAGTACAATATTTTGCTAGGAATGATAATATATATGATTTAAAATTTACTCGATATTTTCGTCTGTACGATAATGCTTCCTTAGACTACAAGAACGGCGTTTCGCGAAGGATTCTGGAGATAATAATATTTCAATTTTACGATTTTGCAAATGAACAGTACTCTTTAAAAATGCCAAGATTTTCGAGATCTTTGTACAGGCTATTGAAGATTTCTATAAACATTTTCTAAATTTCTCTTAAAAACACTTTCTAAAGTAACAATAGCACTTAAGTATACTTAAAATGAGAATAAAATCTCTCAAGATCTTTAATCTATATTCTGAGTACACGTGTTTGGTATACAAAGTGGTCCTATTTGAAAATGTATACATGCACAAAATACAAATAGTTTAAAATTACGAAAGTTGAATGCCAGTTCGCATTATATTTCAGTAGAAGATAATCAATTTTATTCGATGTAGTTTTGGGGGACAAATTTGATTCTTTCTAAAGCATATACCTACTTTTCTATTATAAGTTTTTAAGTGTAAGTTTTTTCGACTTCAATTCTAATCTATAATATGGTAGTGCGAGATTCCTAAAAATACTTTTTGCTCCTTATAAAATGGATGCTTCCAATGATAAATCGAACAAAATTTGTTTTCAGTATTGAATCATGGACAATAAAGTGTATTTTTTGTACGCAGCAATGTGATCTGAAGTCATAATTGCACGTGTCATCATAATTTTATAGTTTAGATGCCGATTTGTATTCGGTCTTACCTAAAAATGTTATCAAAGCTTTCAAAAATACAAAGGATAATATTTTCCGACTCAATACTCAAAGTATAAATTTAAAAGTTACAATTCACATCAGGTATTGTAACCAGTTTTTATTTATGCTGTAAAGAAATGTAAATCATGTCAGAAATATAAAAATCATAAGTCTGTTAAAAATAATAGAACATCAACAAATAAAAAATAACCGATGAATTTATTATACAAAATTATACATACATATTTATTTTCTTGAATAAAAAACATGGGTCTCATCATCATAAACAGAATAATAACTCTATATCTTAACGAATGACGTAGTGTCTACTTTCTGATCAATTAGTAATTTCCGATCAACATCTGTTTTGCGGAAATCTCTTAAAATTTACGTAGATTTTTAAATAAATAAATAATTAGTCTTTAATACCTAAGTAAATATCGTGATTAACGTCATTATTACTGCGTAAAATCAACCGGAGAGTCAAGAAATGTTTTGTCATTATATTAGTTCATCTTAAAATTCTGGAAACGACATTACGACAGATTGTATTTTATTTACACTCGGCTATAGAGTTAAATCATGGACGAGAAGTCTGGGATTTACCCAAAATCTATAATCATACTATTGCGGCATTGCTGCTGAGCGTAGATCGATCCCAAATAATACAAGACCTACGATAATTAACTCGATTTCCGTCTATACAAATCAATCCATTAAAACAGAGAACACGCAATTCACACGAGCGTTTCAGCATCAATAGGAAAAACCATTCCAAATAATAATATCTCGGCTCCAAGCACCAACTGTACAGGCTTATTCCAAACAATTTTCCATGCACCGCAAAAAATCCACGACACGCACACGCGCGTTCGAATCTCGGTAAACAGTCTTTGCATCTCCTCTAACGAATCTAACTCCACGGATGTGTGTGCAGGGCACAAAGAGTGAACGAACGAAAGAAAAAAAAATAAAAGGAGCACAAGAGTAAAAGAATGACCGGCAAACCACTTTCACCCAAGTTCTCTCGATATACGTATATCGACGCGGCGCACGCTTTTTTTTTCTCTCTCTCTCTCTCTCACTTCGCCCACAGTTTTAATACCTCCTGCAACTGCACGAGCCGCAGTAGTACACTTTAGAAAGTCCATTCGGTGCCTCTCGCTGTATAGCAGCAGACACGCGGACTCTCGTACGTAAGCTTTTTTTCTTTTGTAACTTGCGAGTGGACGTTTGTCATCTCTCTGGCGGCGAGTATAAGGTAGATAACAGCAGGGAGCTTATAGTGGCTATATATACAGTTTGATGAATCGTAATGAATGAACCGCTGCATTAGGATTTAAGATGCTTTACCAGTCTTGGAAGCTGGAATCGAATGAAAGTGCAGTATGATTTTTTTTAAATAAGTTGGCTTTTGGATTTAAATATTAGTATAATATACGCGCGCTTTCACTTCTGCACTATCCATATGACTTATCAAAATTACGAACAGAGTTGAAATTTTCGCAATGCATTTCTATAGACGCGGTCATTGACTCCATTCTCAGTCGACGAATTCAAAAGTGCCCGCAGTGTCGCTGAATTCGAATGCGCGCCCATAATTCGAAAACCGAAATCCAGCACTAATATATTAAAATTACAGTCACACGGGGAAAAGAAACTTTCAAAGGGGACAGAAGCAGCAGCAGCAGCAGCTAATAACGGTTATCAAATAATTGACGCCAATAAAAAGTTTCGCGCGCGCGCAGGTCGATAAATAAAAAGCGTGTCTATTTCAAAATAGGGAAAGGCGCCCGCGCGCGGATATCGTGGCTGTATGCTGCAGTCGCGCGCTCGATATGTATGTATATATATAGTGTCTGATGGCTGAGTTGGGCCGAATTAAGAGCACCGACAATCATAAAAGCTGGCCGCGCGCGGCGAACGCGACGAGAAAGCGAAAGATCGATCGCTGGTGACTTACTGCTGCTACGGTGTGTGTGTGTGTGTGTGTGTATAATATTGTTTGTAAAGCGAACGAAAGTGAATCGAACGCGCAGCGACGATAATGCCCGTAAGAGTCGATTCGGTGCAGCTAATCAATTGTGTGGCTGACGATGAAGTTTGTCTAATGCTGAAAAGCATACTTGAAAGATCGGTCGCGGTTAGGTTCTGCGCGAGGTGATTGAGTTTTTTTTTTTGATGGGAAGAACGAAGATGGTTTTGGATAGCCGAGACCATAAAGTGTTTTTGTGGAATTGTTTTCAAAATACGCTGTTTCAAAGTGTCACAATATACTTTATTGCTTTCTCGTGAATGCGTTATAGGATATAGGATATAAACATAAATGAAAATTAAAATTGTTTCCTCGGATATTAAAAAAGTTAACACAAAATTATATATATTAACCCATTAACGACCAAGACCCCGAATTTTCAACACCTTTTTCAAGGCCTTTTTTCAACTAAAAAAAGGTTTGAAAAAATTTGAAAAAGATCATATC
>UELV01144147.1:0-13907 GCA_900490015.1 Megastigmus stigmatizans | reverse complement strand
ATATATATATATATATATATATATAGCCAATGAAAATAATAGTCAAATTCACAATATTTTTATGGTTGTCAGTTTCTAGTTTATATTTTCCCCGTATGCTATTGATACAGTTATATTCAAAAGATGCGCGATCCACTGCGCAGAACTACTTTTACGCCATATTTTGTTTTTCTAAAAAAACATTATATGTTTATACTTCAGAATCTTAACATATGTTTTTTCCAAACATAAATTGATGCAGTTAATCAGAACAAAATCGCTCATTTATGATCAACACATAGAACTTTTCTTAGCATTTGCAGCAAACAAATAAGTATTTTAATATTTTAAAAACGCGTCAAACTTGAATTAGCCAGCCACTGTAACATCTAAAACGGAGAAATTAAATCAGTGCGTGAGCTTAAATCAGTAAATGCTTCCGGATTCCCTAATGCATAAGGTTAAGTTCTGGGCTGAGCTTTGAGGAGAGCCGAGAATTAACAGCGTATAAGATCGTAAATGTTAAGCATTTAATCCCCGGGAGTAAGCTTTAGTAGATGCAACTCTCGGGCGTATCCTTTCGGTCTCGTGCCTCGTCCAAGACACTAACTGCAATTTGCGTCATTTACATCTTGACTGATCGAAAGCATTATAAAGAATTAAGGGACACTTTAGAAGTTAAATATGGATAATATAAGGAGCGTTCCCTAATTATGATTTTAACATACAAGTTTTTGAGTAAATTTGTTAGGTGTTATTAGAATGGAAGTCGTTTGCACTAACCGCATGTTTCCTTACATTTTCGTCTGAAGAACCTTTTAAAAGTGATTTCATTTTATCTGATGTGAAATAAGACTTAATGAAATATGGTATGTACATCAATTATAGTGTCTTGATCAATTGCTATACATAAATTGTTACATATAGAATACAATATCTGGTGGGCGGAAAATGATTTTGGTAAACACACGTCAGTCTAAAACAGTCGAACGTACATTTTTATTCTTGTTATAAGTTTGGTATAAAAATGCGTTTAGAATTTCTTATTTTTTTCATAATCAGCACAGACTATATATACATGGCACAAATCATTGGTAAAAAAATCGTAAATATTTTATATCCGTAATTTTTCTATATTTTAAGAAATCAAAATAATTTATAACATCTCACAAATTTTGTAATGTATGTTTCAACATCAGTATCCAAACTCGGAACGTGCACTAGCGTCTTTTCAGTTCATAATTTACAAAGCCAAATTTTCTAGCACAAATTCAGCATAACCTCTTCTTATACAAAAAAAAAGAAAACACAAAAATGTTTAAAAAAAAAGAGAAAGAGAAAGAGAGAGGGAGCGAGCAAAAGATTCGGTAGCAGCGCTGGACGAAAGAAGTCGGAAAACCGAGAAGACCTTCAGCGAGAGCTCCGAGATAGAAGGGCGGTGGGTGTATATATACGCAGTGAGCGCAGGAGAGAAGGAAAAAAGAGACACCGGTGCTGTGTATCGCGTCGCAGTATCAGATTGCAAAAAGGTCTTTGAAAACCGAGAGAGCCAGTCGTCGGAGCTGCCTGTATTTAGCGAAGGGGTCAACGCTGCCACTGCTGCTGCCGCCGCTGCAGCGAGTCTACTCCGTTAACTCGTGTAGTAATCTCTGGGAATCACGAAAAAATTGAATGAGAGAGAGAGAGTGAGCGAGTGTGTCTGACTGAGCAAAGTGGATGAGAGCGAAAAATTGCCTCTCCACGCATGTACACGCCTAAGAACAAAGGCATAGACATCATCTCTGTTGCAGTGTGCAGACGTTCATAAAAAAAAGTTTACCTCTGCAGTAGATGAGTATTGTTTATGCTAATTTTTGCGAGGAATTTGTGTCACTGCATATGTTACTCAATTATTTTTTGCGCAAGTTTTTACCATTTTGAACTATTAAAAGCCATCGATTGCCTTTTGCATAGGAATTATATACAAAAAATTGTATTTGTGCGTTTTATTCAAAATATTGAATAATCTTGTTAACATTTTAACGGATAAACGTAACGAAATTGTACATTTATGAAGCATTTCCACTTGAACGATCAGTTATTTTACGTTAAAATATACATATATATATAGTACCGCAGGTGTGACAGCAAAGAAAAACAATATTACATTGATAATATCGATGAAGCTATCCTGTTGCAAAAAAGTCTGACTGGAATGAAGTTGTAAATCGAGTTTTTTCCTTCCGATTGCACAATCCCACAAAAAAATACATTTTTACAAACTAAGTGGGACTGCAGACGCAGAGTGACGTTGCGTCAAAGTTTTTTGAAAAAAAATCTCGATTCGAAGTGCTAAAAGAACTCAATTTAGCATTTTTCATCAATTAGCATGCATGAGAGAATGGGATTCCAATCTTTCCACTGCCTTGTCTATCACACTTTTTATCCAAGCTCTTATACCACTCCTCTGGAACCTGCCTATATAAAATCGTTTGCACATTCTGACAGTATTTTCCTGAACCAAAGTGTACACGACTACTCGGAAACAGCAGCAGCAGCATCATCGATATCCGTAAGAAAATCCGAGTGAAAATTCGATAAAAAGCAGTGTGCAAGAGAAGCTCTCGCGTATATCACTGTAACTTTTTATAATCCGTTAAAAGCACGAAGCAGACAGGACACGCTACAGTTCATCATGCAAAATTATTCAAAGCTGAAAACGAGGGACTCGATGCTCACAGACACAGAGAGAAAGAGAGCGGGAGAGAGAAAGAGGGAGATAATTTGGCTAATCCATTAAATAAATAATAACAGGTAGCCGCGAGTGATCGGGTCTCGATGCATCGGGGCCATTATATTATCGCCGGATTATCTCCGAGCTCGCAAATCTTTGCCCCTCTCTCCCACACAGAGGCCATCACACATCGGTATATGTATATCGTATATAGTCAAGAGAACCGATGGAAGCTGCGAGGGATCGCGTGACGCTCCGGCATAGGCATTATACCCGCTGCTGCTGCTCTCGTTCTTCCCGCACACACACACACACACACACGCACACACACGCACACACTCGAGCACTTGCCATCCAGCAGATGTGAAACTGCTCTTGGCGATCCTGAACGCATTCCCCAAGTGAGTGTGAGAGAGAGAGAGATTCTATGTATGCATGCTGCACTTCGCGCGCATCGGGGTGAAGAGAGAGAGAGAGAGAGAGAGAGAGAGAGAGGGTGCGATTGAACTAATCAATGTGTGTGTAAGCAGAGGCCGATAATATCGATTCGACCGACTCCGAATTCGACGCATTTGATGCTGCTGTGCTGATACAATGCAAGCTGCTGCTGCTGCGTCTCTCGCGCGCATTTGTGTCATCCACCGAGAACGTTGGCTCTGGACAAAACTGCATCATTGAGCGCGCTGGCGAGGCACTGGAGTAATGCTACGGGGACTCGCTTTGATCGGGATATTGTTATGGAGTTGGATTTTGCGAGAAGAATATATACTTTACGGGCGAGTTGTTGGATACTGTGCATGTGTGCCGATAGTCCGAAAAACATTTCTCTGAGATTTTCAGGGGTTCCATGCCAAATTATAGTCAAAATTCAAGTGTGAGGTTATATAAATAATTTCAATGATATAGATATGAATTTTACTTGAATACATATTATGGTGTCTCACGAAACGAATTTATTATAAAAGATTGTTAAATCATATCATATCCATTTTTGCCACATTACATTTTCCTCTTCTTTTTTATATAGAGTTATCATTTCCTTTTCTTTTTTATCTTTGATGTTTTTTAACTCATTTTCTATAATATTCTTGCCAATCCTTTTCAGAATTTGCACAGTGATAAGATATCATATAAAAAAGAAAGCATGGCCAGGCAGTATAGACAAAACAATGCTCAAGCGCATCTATGGTGCATTTCAATCTAATGACCTATTTCCATAGCATATTTGTGAATCTTACAACCTTTTTTCTAAATTTAAAATCTGAGAAAATTCCCTGAGAATTTCAGGATTTTCCAGAGGCAATTTTTCCCCCGAAATTTTTATAGGTTTTCCAGTTGCGCTAGACATCCTTTAAAAGTATAAAGAGAATCTGCATTTTCAAACAATTGACCCCTGACTTCGGTGAGTTTTTTTTTTAAACAAGTGAATTATTCATAGTAGGACTGTATATATTTGATAATGCTTAAGAGTTTTCAATTTGAGATGACAACGGCACATTAAAATTTCATTAAGCTTGCGACATATGCAAGTATTCCGTTCCAGTTTGGACAATTGACCCTTTGGCCTTCGGATAAATTATTTTTAGGACTTTCGTCCTCTGCACATCCTAAGATGTCTGAACAAGTCTTATCGGAAGAGCAATGAATCATGGCTCATTTATTTAATTTTGGCGAAAAGAACGCATTGTGTTCGTAAAAGTTACATTTTTAAGCATTATATATATTTAATGATAATAATAAATAATATTCTATTATTAAAACTGTTAACGTGATACTTCCATCAGTAGGCACGAAAAAGTCTTCGCTGATTTAAAGACTTTTTTTGCTCAACTGCACACAAATAGTGCGCTTATTATATACTAATATTCTTTAGAATGAATCTGTTTCTTTCACAATGAGTACATACTGTATATATAAGTGTCCAAACTAAGAAATCATTATACAGAGTGCATACCAAACAAAATCTTGTTATCCTCCATCATCTCCTTCGAAATGTTAAACTTAAATGTCACATATCTCGTCATTGTTATAACGAAATACCTTATTCGGTATAGCATTCAGTCTGATGCTAATCTTTGATCTTCTGTGCTCGCGTACATTGCATGACTGTGCGAAAAAGGACCTCTGTAGTACTCTGGCAAGGAAGACTTTTGTATGCAACTATATATATATACTCACGTATACTCACTAATTTTTCTACTGCGCGGTTTGGAACTCTCCTCAGCCGCGTGAATTAAATACATGTATAATACGGCAACGCTCGAGGCAACACAAAGCGGTAATTCTGGATTAGGGGGAATTACACATTTTGCGCGGGCCGCCGTGTCTATATATTATTTATTAGCAAAAAGGGGACACCGCCGCGCGTTCGGGGACGCGGGCTTCCAACAATGACGGGCATGGCTTCCATCTTGGTGCGCGCAATTAGTGATTTACAAGCATATTAATTTTATTTATTGCCGCTGACGCTTAGCAATGCGTTTATAGTTTGTTTTTTTTTGCTGTGTACAAAAGAACGCTATAATATTTCATGAGCTGAGATACCTATAAGAGAATTGCAAATTATAATTGCATAATTGAACATTTGGATGTTGGCTTAACGTTTTTCTGTATATATTTTATTATATCTCTGACCCAATTTGGCGGGATTTAAGAATAATACTTGCTGTTTCAATAGTGTAGTGCGCTGCGCGTTGCGATGATTCAATAATTTTCGCATTCTCTCTTTTCTGCTACATTGAACATTTTCTCATTTTACGTTTATACCTCGAGATACTAACATTTACACTACTATTATTCAGTATGTACATTTCATTATAAACTAGTGATTCCTTCGACTGCAAGACTGATAGGTTTATTATCTCTTGCCAATGAATAACATTCTTTATAATTATCCATACCTATATAATACCAATAAATTAGAAGCGATAATTATTGGAAAGTAAAGTTAGTTTTAAAATAACTTGGTATATAGCGAAACTGCCTGGGCAATAAAGTAATAGCTCGCGCGCATTATTTCGCGAGCTATATAATATCAATATAGCTTAATAAAATATTGGTATATACGAGCGTGCGTAATTAATAAAGCAAAGCCGATATATATATGAATTCGCTGCACAGAGAGAGAGAGAGAGAGAGAGAGAGAGAGAGAGAGACAGAAAAATAAAAGGCGGCTGCGAAACTTTATCGTAAACGTTTGTCGTCTTTAAGCGGCTACGGCACGAGATTTAATTGCTATAGAAGCGGTTCGCGATAAAGAAAAGCGGGTTTTTAGAGCTACGCGCGCGCGCGGAAAAAGGAAGCCGATATATATATATATATAGGAGGTATATAACGTAAGCGCGCGCAATCAATTTCTACTCATTACCTTTGGTCCTCTCTCTCTCTCTCTCTCTCTCTCTCTCTCGCTCTCTCTCTCTCTCGCTCTCACTTACGCACGCACTCTTGACTTTTTAGTCAACACAGCATTTATAGATTTCTCACGAGTAGTGTTTACTCCATGGGTTCCCCCATTTTATTTAAACTGATCATAAATTTACCATTTCCCGCAATAAATATACCTACTCGTGCGGCGAACATTTTATATGCATGAGAGGCAAAACAAATTCACGCTCAAACGACCTTAAACGTACTTCTTCCTCGTTCAACCCCCGCGCGCGCGCGCGTGTGTGTGTGTGTGTGTGTGTGTGTGTGTGTGTGTGTGAATCGATGCTATTGAACGAGCCACTATTCAAAATAAACACTTTACTAGTATCTTCCCGCGCACTAAACCAATTTTGATAGTGCTTTTTATGGGAGCCTCTTTTAAGATCATAAAATTAGCGCTTTCCTCTGTTATCGGCTCTACCGGTGTACTCAAAATAAGATTTATTTTCATGATGTATAATTAAAAGCGGTCTTTTCACACCGCAAGCATACTTTCTTATAAAAGACTCATAACAAAAGTTAACTCAAGTATAACAGTAACATTATAATGCATTCTCTAAATTCAATATTTTACAAACGATTTCGTGCATTAATATTAATGTTAGCCAGCTTGATCTTTGACACGTGCATCCATTAATCGTGATAGAATTGACGCTACGATTTAAAAAATTCCAAACATAACGTAAATCACTGGTTCAGGTATTGCAAGTATAATGTTAAGTGATTAGGAAATTACTCGTGCTTAATTTGCAGTTACATAAATTTCATTCGATAGAGCTGATTTGCTTTTATCTCATATCGAATTATTCACGATGTGCATTGCTAAATACAAACATGTAAGGTGAATTAATAACCACCTACCTTATCAATATTTGTTTGTAAGGTTATTAATATAAGTAATTTAACAGAATTTATTTTAGCCTTCGTTTATATAACAGACTTTATCTTGACTGTTGTTATTATTATTGATTTACGCTACGCTAACTATTGATCAAGCGCAAACGATAAAATTCCACTTAGATTAGTCGAACTCAATTTTGTCATATCTCGATTGAATTCAAGGAAAAATTCACAGCGAATTCGTATATATAATAAATTGAAAGAATTATATTTCAATATTTTATTTGTACGTATATAAGTCGATGCATCTTCAATAAAATTTGATTTGTTGGATGATAATGACGATGTCAACATAACAAAACCAATATATAAGTGCATGGAGACTTTTTGATTCTAAATCACTAATGAATAAAATGATTAAATATTTTATCAGCAGTGTCCAATAACTATTCCTAATTACAAGGATTTAAGAAAAAATTTAGTCGGAAGAATGGCAAACTTCCCGAAGTAAAGCAATCTCACTTGAATAATCTTAAAGAAACTCTGACATAACGCAGAGTTGCAAAGGTCGTACTATAAAAGCTCAGAACCTAGAATTCTTCGGGAAAAGTAAGAGGGAAGCACAACAAAGGGCCGATAAAAACGAACGAAAAGAGAGAATCGGCAGCAAAAGAATATTATCCTTTTATTTTTGAAAAACAGAAACAGAAAGAGATAGAGAGAGAGAGAGTCGAGCGATTGAAAAACTGGACACGACTTTTTCGTGTGCACAATGACATTGAAACGCTCCTGCGATGTATATAGTCGTGTAAGCGCCGGACGCGGCATCGAAAAAAAACCCAAAGGCTTCATCGACGTGCCCCCCCCCCCCTTTCAACAATTTTCCTCATAGTGATGCAAGTGTGGTGAGGAGGAAAAAAGACGCACAAGTGGCCCTTTCCATGGCAATGATAGAACAAAAAGCGAGTCCCTCCGTCTATGTATACCAGGGCACTATCGAAACACCGCGCCGACGTGATATCGATCCTGCCCTCGCGGCTAATTTCATCCTTGCGCCGCATCAAGATTGCAAGTGCAGAAGTGTCAATGGGTGTATAGAGGATGAAGACTGGATTCGCTTTTGGAACATAGATCTGCAGTTATATATGTATACGTATGATCAGAAAATAGAACTCGAGTGGAGGATTTTCACAGCATAGTTTCATCGGTGACGAACGCGCTGAAACTATAATCTTCCTTTCATAAACGCTTAAGATTTCTTTCATTTTGAAAGAATACATTAAATTGTAAGGTTAAGTTCTATATTCGGATAACTCTAATTACACGTTCATACCAATTTACAGTAATTAAGTATTTTTATAAAACTATTCAAAACTGTGTACTATTCTATCGCATTTGCTAAGTCTTTGATCATTGCTTATCGCGAAGTACTTATAAAGGAATGAAGAGTCTGCAATCCGCTACATAATTATCTATACGCTCCCTCGTGCATCTTTAGTAACGTCAGCTATTCGAGAGAGTAAGAACATTCCATACAAGAACTTCAAACTAAACTTGCGTATAACTGATAAAAGGAATGTATTTTGGGAAGATTAACAGATTTAGTAAAAAAGGCTGCAGTAAACCTATTTTTTAATCTATATATATATTATGTTTGTAATATAATTTTTAAAAGTGGACTTTATCATAAATTTTAATGGATAGACACATCGTTACACATTTTTTTCGTCAAACATATAAGTCGACTTAAGAGTTCTTCTTAAGGGCTGTTTTTAACTTGAATAGTGCTTGTCCTATGTAATAAAGTTTCACTAAGCTTAACAGCGGAGATGATGTACTGTTTATAAATAAAAGCTGCTCTTATTTTGCTCAGTGTAAATTACATTAAATATAGAAAATAAGACTAGATTCTATTAAAACCTTTATTTCAAATGGTGGTGCTTAAAAAGGCGATCGTAAACATAAGCTTTCTATATATACATACACGTATTTATTACCTTATAATAAAATGAATGAAATATACATTTTCCAATAAACCTCTAAAATTTTATTTTAAAGAGATTTCGATACAGTAATCAAAGAAGTAGTTAGACTATCCTTAAAATTTAATGTGCTATTTATTTATGTGAATTGTATAATTATTAATAAAAATTTTAAACACTTTGTAATCGAGTAAGTATATAATTTTAATTAAACTTGACTGCTATACCGAACGTACTCTTACACAATGACTGACTTAACAAGTCAGTCAATGTATTTCAAAACTATTAGAAACAATTTATTTCAGAAATAGTATAGAAAAACGAATTCATATAGATTTAGTGTATAAAGGGATGTGCTATGAGTGAAGATAAAAATATATATACTGTTCCTTCCATTCTCAGTCTACATCGATCCTCTTTCGAATAATTCTTGATCAATGATCTGATTGCAACAAATTAGATTGACACCGTTAAAATGCTCATTTTATTTATTTACTGATCCAAGAGGTGAATGAAAGATAGGCCAGATTTAAGCTTCTCGCATCGGATAAATTTTTAACTTTCACTGAGTTTAGAATCGTTTGAATAATTAAATCATATTTTGACCCCCTGCGCCATTTAACAACTTATCTCATCGCAACGCAAGTGGCTCTTGTTAGAATAGATCTTCTGATAACTTTTGAACGAAACAATTGGAATGGGTCAGTGATGACGAAAGTAAAAGCTGAAAACTTGCATGCAAGATGTTCAGAGTCAGAAATTAAATTATCTTTAGAATAAATTTTGCCCGCTGTATGTGTGTTTCAAAGGAAATGCTATGGTACAGAGAGGTTAAAGTGATTAGATCACAACAACAAATTAATGTAAAGCACTTGAAAGAGGGCATTTTTTTTCTCTCAATTATTTCTAACCCGTATAATTCAGTTAGACTTGTACAGATTTCAACTACACTTGTAAGGTATACTCTGAGGTCCCAGTTGGCCGGACTATATTCATTCGCTAAATTGACCGCGAGAGCTCAGAGCTCATACAGACTCACACACGCACACGTACACACATGCACACAGACTGCAAAGACGACGGCGCATCGATTTCCAGTGACAAAATGATTGGTGCTCGCTCGATCATGGGAAGCGATAAGTCGCCGCGCGCCGACAACGACGTATTTTTATGTGAGGGGCGCGGATAGAGACGGTGAATCGTCTTCTCTCACTCTCTCTCCTCTCTCTTTTCTTGCAGTTTTCTCTGCAGCCATGCGTTCGCGCGCAGCAGACCTTAGCTCGTGCGCGCTCGCTTTAACTTTCTCTCTCTCTCTGTCTTGTAACCAATGTTCAATAACATTGGCAATAATATTGCCTTTAGCCTATATTCCATTGCTTATTCGCGTCCTCTCTCTCTCTCTCTTTTACTTATACTTTCTGGAACCAAGTATATAGAGACTATTTGGGTCAGGTGCGCAAAAAAGTGCTTCTCGTCATATTTAATGTTTGAGCAGCATGGCTAAAAATAATCTGTTAATTCTTAAGATGAGAAGTGTCAGTTGTTGTGGAGTTGAAATTTTTTAGCTATCTAAAGTCAACTTTTTTGACTTTACAAAAATAATTTGTATTATACTCTTTAGTGGAGTGAGATTTAAATATGACTAAAGGGTAAAGATTTTGAATTATGCATATTTAATATATTTTTTTAATTTGATGGTAAAATGACGTTACAAAGTATTAATAAATACAGTAAGATACAGCTTTATTGTATTTAGAAAAATGGTATCCCGAGGAAAACTAAAGTGTTGTCCCAGACACACACACAAGCCTTCGCAGATATAACGTGAGTCTGGGTAGGGAGTCAAATGGTTCGGAATTACCGTGGACTTTTCTCTCGCCACGGTCATTTCGCTCTAGCCGCAGGAGGAAGAAAACACACATACACGGACACGGACACGTATAGATACACATAGATGCGAGTGTGTGTGTGTGTGTGTGAGAGAGAGAGAGAGAGAGAGAGAGAGATTGCCGAACGAAATGTTGGAGCTCTGGAGCAAGCGCTAATTCATTGCGTTTCAAGTTTTATAGGCAGGCACGCGAGCCGCGTCGGCGGTTGCGATCATCATCCGCTCTCGGAATCGTGACTTTCCTTTATTACATCCGTTTTTCCCTCTCTCGCACATAATAGCCGCCCGACGGCCTAAATGGAAAACAAGCGAGGCCTTTTGATGTGCGAGAGCGACATATAGAGAGGGAAAAGACACGCGAGTGACAGAAATGGGTATATATATATATAAACGGGTGCTTGCGAGAGTTGCGGTTTGGTGGATAATTTGCATTTTGCCGAATTCGACGCGACAACGGGGTGTGCATGCGATGCATGACGCGAGAATGCGCCAAGTTTAGAGGGAGCGTTTTTTTTTTCTTTTTAAAGTTTTTTGCTCAGACTAGGCGTCGATGTCCGTTTTGCTGAGCATAAATGGAGAAACGAAAATGGTCTGTATAATGCAATTGTTTTTATTATTGAGTGCATTCGTGTTGGTAAAGATACGTATAATTGATGAAAAATACTAGAAATTTGTATTAGGCTAATATTTACACAGATCAATCAGGCAAAAAATGATTGAGAAAATATATTTTGAATTTCACATTGAAATTCTAAGCCTGAAAAAATCTAAAAATAATATGCTTACAAAGATTTACCTTATTTTATTTTCATCGAAAAAAAAAGTGTAAAAGTCTCGGAGAATATATATTTTTTATAAGCTTCGTTTTAGAACATAAGCGATGTTTTCATAACTTAGAGAAACCGTAAATATTGAAAAGTCAAGTACAGCGCTTTAGTTTACTTAACAATATACAAGTATAAAGTCTCAATCGTTCGTGGAGAACATAAATATACATCGTAATTTCTTGTGCGTTTTAATTAATCTATCAGTTACAATTTAATTTTTCTGTAACAATTCATTAATAGAATATTATAAGCGATAGACGCATATACAAAAAGGTGTATCGGTAAATATAAACACCTTTTTGTGCAATTATGCATTACATGCATATTTTATAACGTTCTATTTTTCTTTTAAATTTTATTAATAAGCGATTTCAACTCTTGAACGTTGCAGGAGGAGGCAGGGGTTGGGCAAACTCTTCGGGCATTTGCTTTTATTTGAATACTAAGCAATACTTTAAGCGTTTTAAAGAATAGACGTGTTTTTTTTTAATTGTTCATGTACAGTCATGTGGCTCTATTGAATAGGAGTTTACATTTTATTTGTAAAAAGTGACCTAGATTTTTTTCTACATCATAATAATTGACCATAAAATAAATCGTAATCTATACAGCATGACTTTAAATATATAATAGGTAGTAAAATTATTTCTATAAGTTTTTTATCAATGAAAAGAGATGCATTTTGCTTTATATCATAATATATTAATTTATAAGCGTTTATCATATTAGATTTCAAAACTGAGGGTAATTTAATAAAACATGTTTGCAAAATAGTAAATACTATAGTAAAAAAGAAAACACTTTCAAGAATTTGTTATATAATAGTAACTATGTATTGATTTTCAATAGGTATGAGTAATTTTTTTGGAATTTCTGCATTAAAGTCTGCGTGAAATACATGTATTAAAACATTTAAATTTTTTTATGAAAATCATTATAAAATATAAAAATTCAAGTTTAACAAATGGACAAGTGAAACGTAACTGTAATTTAATTGTAGCACAAAAGCCATTCGATATATTTTAGTCATTTTATTTTATTGAATCAATATCTGGTAAAAATAATTTAGGTTTATCTATATCTTAACTTAATGGGTACTTATCCAAGTTGATAAGCAAAGGATTTCTATTGCCTATGTGTTTAATAAGTATGACATATTCAGTCATTATATTCACTACAAATAAAGCTCGAGAGATTTTAAGTTTCTTTCTAATTTGTTTTTTAAGTTTGGATTCAAATTTTTAATTAAGTAAACTTAACTTATTAAGTAAAGAAACACATAAATGTTTAAGTAAATAATGTTGTGTTAAATGTAAAATTCAATCATAAAATAATTCTGTTTTGATTAATTAAGTAAATAATTATTACTTCAAAAAATGAAATCTACATAAAATTTTCAATTAGAATTTAATACTTAGAAAGTGATAAATTCCTATTTAAATAAGTAAAACAAAGACTTAATTCAAGAAAGCTTTATAAAAGTTAAAATATATACACATTAACTAAAATATAATAATTAAAGGTTAACAGTCATTCTTACCTGAGGAATATTATCATCAAGTTGTCGATTGAGAGAATCCCTTTCTTTCTCAAGCTCCTGCAGTCTGGATTCTGCTTCCTGGAGACGTTCTTGGCTCTCCCTCAGCGAGTCCATGAGTTTGTCCCTCTCATCGAGCACTGATACCATGAGGTGCTCGAAATTAGCATCTTCCCCAGAGAATTGGGCACCCCGCTGACTGATACTGTCCTCCACGATGGTAGGCATCACGTCACACATCATATTCCACATTTTGTTCCGGACTTAATACACTTAATCAAAGCCTTTTCTCAACCCGTCACTACGTTAATTCACAAACCGTTCCTTTATCCATACAGGATGTCATCCAACCATCAACTCTTCTTCTAAATTTAGCTAAGCAACCGCTATCCGGTGCCCAAGCGCAGTCATTTCTTCGGCTCTAGAGATTGCTTCAGCAGAATAATCTCTCGACTTTCTGTCGACAGTTGGGATCCTGCATCCATTGGAGTACAGAAGAACATCCTCATCCTCACCTCCGTTCCTTGTGTAACTTCCTAATTGAAACATTTCATTTTCATTCATAATTTCAATTTACAAAATTAATTATATTAAAGTTATTTCCTATCACAGTTTTTATTAAAATTATTTTTCATTTAAATCTTTTAAATTCTTCAATTTACTTTTGTCAATGAAATAGTACTTTTCGACACGGGGGCGGAAGACGATTATTTCA
>UELV01144144.1:0-13852 GCA_900490015.1 Megastigmus stigmatizans | reverse complement strand
GAGAGAGAGAGAGAGAGAGAGAGAGTATTAGTTATAAAGCGTATCATAATTAATACAGAGGCTCTCGAGGACTCGGTGGTACATATATATACCTAACCTCGCGCGCTCGAGCACGCAATAGCCGAATCAATCATAAAGCTAATCGCGAATTATAAGTCATCCGCTCACCTATACACTCGCACACGCAAACACACGCACACACACACACACACATACACGCGCGCGCAAACACACAATTGCTTGCGAAACACACAACGGCTTCGCGCACATGAGCGACTGCTCAATGCTCATTCATTAATCGTGTCTTGCGTGAGCGCGAATATATAGATATACATATACAGGACCTATATATATATATAGGTCGTTATAGCGCAGAACAGTGCCAACGACGCGAATCTATATCGGAGGTCCGCAGATTCCTTCCCCGTTGAACTTCCTTTCTCGTGCGGCCTTATCTCATCGACGCGGGAGCCAAGAGGCAGCCCCATATTGTTTACAAAACTCCCTTTCTAAGAAAGTTCGCGAGATATGCCTGTGTGTGCGTGTGTGTGAGTCTAATACAGAAGCGAGAGGAATGTGTCGGCGTTAGTAGGTGCGACTACTGCATAGCCTCGATCGCCATTCTTCAGGTATTCCGCTCTCGCGCGGCAAGGCAGCTCTCTGCCTCTCTCTCTCTCTCTCTCTCCCCCTCGCTTTTTCTTCGCGAACGAGAGAGTTAGAGAGAGCAAGAGAGAGAGAGAGAGAGGAGGAGCGCTATTTATACGTAATTACAGGCTATGTGCAGGAGAGCGCATTACGCGCTAGTGCGTCGCGAGCGTTAGAAGGCGCGCGCGCGCTCGCGCTCTCATGAAAGGAAGTCGACCAAAGCGAGTTGTGCAGTGCCGAGAAACCGCAAGAAGGTATATAGAGGAGGAAGAGAAAGAGAGGTGGAGGAGGTGGTGGGGAGGTGGGAGAAGGAAGTGCAAGTAGTAGCGGTGGCTTGCAAGTGTAGCTATATAGCGCACAAAAGAAGAGCGCGCCGCGAGAAACCGCGGGAGACCGCGCGCGAGATTCTGTTTTATCGACTTATCCTTTGGGCATCGCGTGAAAGCTGTTTCTTATCGGGGGCGCGCGCGAGCGTGTGTGTAGCCTGCTATGTTTATGGAGATTTGTGGGTAACTGCTATATAGTCGAGGAATGAGCGAGAAAGCATATGTATATATATATATATATATGTATAGTAGAGGTGCGCGGTACGCGCAAGGAGTGACACTGGTAAAGAATTGTGTGTTGGGATTAATTTGGGGCGGTTTTGTTCCGTGGGCCGTGTTGTAATGTGCAACCGAGTAAAGAGCCGCGACAACTGCGGTCTCTCTTGCTCTCGCTCGCTGTTTAGTATAAATGTTATACCATTTGCTATTGCTGCTGTAACAGCGAAAATCTTGGGCACTGCAGCTGCTGATGCTACGACGAATTTATTCATTGTGTGTAGGGGAGGGATAAAAAAGAAGTCTTCGCTGACACGTCACGAAATTACTTTGTAGGTTTTGGAAATGTGTTGCGCAGCCATCGAAAGATGCTGCTATACTATACTGTAGGACACGTATTTGCATTTTTCGGGAATTTATGCGATTTCGGGTTGGATTCGCTTGTGTGCGCATGTACTTGTTGTATTGGAATATTGATGTTTATTCGCAAAGTATGAAAATGCAGCTCTACTTGGTGAATGTCAGTGGGTTACTCGCGATATTATACTTGTGAAAAATTTTCTCATCTCTTATAAAGCATGTATTGAGCGAAGAATTTGCGTTGCTGAGTTTTCGCGTGTATATTTTTGCTTATTTAGATTTTCCATCAGGCAAATGTGTACGATTTCTTATATGAATGTGATCAAGTTGCCATGATTATTGGTTGCACGCGTAGTGCCCAGTTATATTTATTCTGTACTGAAACAACTACTCGTGCTACATCCTAGGGCAAAATATTGCGATTAACGGGACCATAAACTTGTTATGCTCTTATGCATGGTATAAAAGAAAGTTAAGATGGAGGTTCTGCCTGATTTTCCTCAGCAAGCTCGTTTATTTTTGTGCTATACTTGGATCGATAATTTTATACGTGAAAAACTTTAAGTTTTTCGTGGCCTGATTTTCAAAATTCTATACTTAGTTCCAAAGCTAAAAAGTCTCTTTCTTATCAGCTTATTGATAAAAGTTGACGCTTGATATGAAAATATGATTTTCTCAGATCAATATTTTAACTGTCCTGTACATAAAGCTTTTACAATCCATAATCATTTTAATCTTTAAAAAACGTGGTTCGTACCCTAATAGCGCAAAATTGGAAAAAATAAGTTGAAAAAACGTCTGAGAAATGTCTAAAAACATTATTTAAAATGTTAGCAAAGATTTTACAATACGTCTTTTCCTCTTATATATTTTGATATTTTACACATTATTTACACCTATACAATTAATTATCATTAAATCTTAATATTTAATGGAATTATTCGATAAATGAAAAGTAAAATGGTTATATTTAGAAAACATCGTATATTATTATAGTGGAAGTATTATAGGAAAATATCCCTTAAGATTTTCTGACATTTTAAAACATAATATAAACTTGTTATGGAAAATATTTTATGTCAGAAATAATGTAAAAAATACTTGACGCTCACAATATTATGAAATTTGAATCTTTTAAAGCAGCGTGAAAGAAATTTCGCTTTTACAGTGATCACGACCAATGAATACTCCACTCGATAAAGATTGGCTCGGAGGGATTGTAAAATGAATTTTGCTTCTTCGCGCTTTCAGCAAAATACGTTTGGATGTGTCGAGCGAAAAACACCCATATATATATAGAGAATGATTGGATAAATCAATAATTCACTTTACACGGCCTTTACCAAAGTTTCAGACAAAATATTACTCCCTTCCGAATATTTAGAAAACTATTTGCAAAAAATATAAAAAAATGTATCCGATGTTAATACGCAATTTAATCAAATTCAAATTTAAAAAGTTTCTCTTCGAAATGCAACGCTCGAAAAGTGCGCTTTTTAAATAAACACAAATATCCGCGTTGTTTGACGATCTTGAATGCAGCCAAGTGTGTATGATTGAGAATTCTAAACACATACCTACCTCTACAATATGTCACTGTCCCACGATTTTGTTCGTTTTTGCGCGCGCGGACCTTTCGCCGCACTGTCGAGGTATATTCAGAGAAAGCTCCCAGAAACAAATACCACCTGCACAATGGTGACAATTTTTACAGCGGCAGAAGAGTATGCATATATACGTAGAAAAAAGTGTGTGTATGTGTGTGTGGACACAATTTTTTTGTTTTGCTTTCAAATTTCGTACATTCAATATCGCGCCAAGATTTATGCTATGGTCCCTGACTAAAAGGTATGCGTAAAAAGCGCGCAACTCAATACCCAATCACATTAGAATTTTAAATATTATATAAACAAATTCAATAGCACTTCAATAGAAATAAATGAATGCGTTCCGATTCAAATGGCATCGATACTGGAAAAAATCAGCTGCATTTTAGAAGTAGGATTTTTCGTCGTAAAGAAAATTTTGAATATAGTTCGTTGGGTGAGAAGAATAAGGTGTTATTCCACTGAGTGGTGTAAAAAGGTGACAATTTTGCGCGCTTCGGTTTGTTTATCGACGTTTAAATTGAGAACCACTGCAGAGTTTAAAAATCTGTTTCCGATTGGTTTTGTGTTCTAATAAGAGACTCTTCATATGGCTCTTTATATCGCAAAACCAAACAGAAACGGAACGGATGGGCATTTTTAAACTCTGCAGCTGTTCTCGATTCGAACGCTTATGAAAAAACGGAGCGCGCGAATCGTCACATTTTTACGCGCTCAGCTGAGCTGGTACCTTTTCAAGCGCTCGTGAAAAATATATCGTGTGCATGATATTTTTGTCGATAATTTCTTTCGACTGGTGAAATTCTCTCATTTTAAAATATTTTCAATTATTCGTAACAGATAGATTTGAAATTCGATATGGCCTTTCCACGTGTGCACCTGTTTTCGCTATTAACATGATATTGGCAAATGATTTGTACGATGTTAGTATAACAGAAACATCATAGTATAACAGTACATCTTTTTCATATTGTACAAATAATCGAAACTTCAATTCGACTTTGAAAATTTCAATATGAAAAACTAAATTAGAATTTATTAAAATATATTTGTTGTTGTTGCCATATGCTTCGGTAAAGTAATAATTCATTTTTAAATGATTTGTGATTATTTTATAAGCTACGATTTAATGTTATATGGCTTACTGAATCGTAATGCAATCCCTCATAAAAATATATTTCTGAAGTACAATCACACGTGTATCAGCTTAATTAATTGTGCAATACTTGGCCATGGCCAAAAGTCATTGTCAGACCCTTTTATTATGATTTAAAAGTTTTTTTTTTTCAAAATTAAAATAATTTATTGCATTATCGGTTCCGTGTAAAATCGCGTTCAAAAAAGGGGCGACATCTCAAAAACGCGATCAAAACGGTGACATCTCATATAGAATCCGGTTGAAAAGATTATTTTTCTCTCGACTTAAAAGTGGTGTTTTTTAACTTTAAAATATTTACGTAGAAATTTTTTGAAAATGTTACTTTTGAATTTGAATTACATATGAGAAAAGTTAAAAAATACCACTTTAAAGTCAAAAGAAAAATGGTCGAGTCAACCGGATTTTGAGATGTCACCTTAATTCTTGAATGCAATTCTGAAATGTCGCCCTTTTGAACGCAATTTTGAGATATCGCCCTTTTATACAGAATCAATGGTATTTACTATATCTATTATTATAATATATTGAATTTAGAGAATGTCGAATATGAAAAAAGGTTTATTCACTATAGACATTATCTCGTCGTCACGTTGGGGTGCATATAAGGAATTCGACCTCGAGTCATTCCGGTTATTAAAAAAACTTGCTTTTTAAAAGCCAGAAAAATTCGCATTAATAAATTAAACACGCACACGATTGAAGCCATTAACATTTTTGCAGTGCAATATATGTAGCAATTAACTTCGGACCGAAGTTGAGACACAACCACGAGTGACAGTGATTGGACTAAAAAGGTGCAGTACGTTGCTGACGTCAGCTATGTCTCACTTATGGGTGACAGTACCAACATTGCAATTGTCATTATGCTGCAGTTGCATTTTTTTAAAGTCTTGCATATCTGTTCGATCGGCAGACCTACATGGAACTGATGAGCAAAGCACAAAGAAAGCCGCAGCAGAAAGTACAAAGAAGAAAGTCGCGAGGAAAGCAAAAAGATCGCTTAAATTTCAAGTGTGGAAGGAGAGAAGCTGAAATGGAAGTAAGAATAATGAGAGAAATTAAGAACAGAAATGAACCGTTTAAGGCGGAAAAGAATGAGGCAAAAGAAAATAAAAAAATAAATCTGAGATAGAGAGAGGAAAGGGAAGAGCGAGGAAGAAGAAGAGGAAGTAGAGGAGAAGGAGGAAAGTTTTAAGTCAAGAACGGACAAGGAAGAGATAGAAAATTGAAGAGAGTAAATACTGGGAGAGTGAATGAGAGAAATAAAGTCGTAGACAAAAAGACGAAGAGAGCCGCAAAGAGTGAGAGAAAGTGGCGAACAAAATTCTGCGGTATATAACGAGCGCTCTCTCTCTCTCTCTCTCTCGCACCCTTCCGCAACTTCCTATCTCCCTCACTTTGTCTTTGCCCACTTTCTTTCACGGCAACGGCGGCGGCGCGGCGCCCGTTAAGCATCGTCTTATTCTTCCCTCGTTCTGAATTTACTCCTCGTGCCGCTCGCTGATGTCGCTGATGTCGCTGTTGCTGCGACTGTTGCTGCTTTTTTCCCTTAAACTCGCCATCCAGCAGCATATTTATACGTGTTAGTTCATAATGCGAATGGGTTATTTTCATTCGAGGTAACACTGAAAAGAGTTTCATTTACGCTGGCATAAGCTCCTGAGAAAATCTTTCAAAAGAGCCTCCTTACTTGCATTTTCTCCTTCTTCCTCCAGTTTGCCTGCGCAGAATGTATACTTTTCACCGATTTACATGTATATATGTGTGTATGTGTGTGTGTGTGTGTGTGTGTATATGCTGCACGCACACAGCTGTGGCGCATAAAAGTGGAATTTGGTGGTGTGGTGTCTTTTATATAGAGCCGAAGCGGCACTTTATCCGGTTTGTCTGGTGTAAATGCAACATTGTTCGAAGCTCATCACCAAGTTCCTGCGGAAAATGGGAAAATTCTTCGCTAATAATGGCGTGCGCACCCCGCGTCCCGCCCCCCATCTGTGCAGCCTCATCCCCACTCGCGGCAACTTACGAATGATGAGACTTCGTTAAAGTATGTCGGGAAACTTTCCTTTTGATTAATTTTTAACAAAAAAGATAAGTTTTATATACTTAAAAATGTACATAGATAATATGTCTAAACGTGCATTAAAAAGATTTTATTAAATCTTAACTTCTAGCTAATTGTAGCTACTTAAGTCGTAAATGAATAATTTTATAATGTGAATTTCAAATTGATATTTAATTCAAAAGTAAAGAAAATGAGCTTTGAAAATTCCAAATCGGATCGATGGAAACGAGTGGCATGTTTTTTAAGAGCGTACTGTTGTCTTTGTGTACAACAGTACTTTCACCGATGCCACTTTTTTACTATTGATTCGATTTGAAATTTTTATTATGGTTCAGTTTAAGATACTCCATAAATCGTCGTAATCGTTAATTTAAAATTCACATCATATAATTATTCATTTACTCATAAAGGTCAAAAATTAACCTTTAGCCGCATATCAATAATTAAATAATAATATGAATTTTAAATAATCGATCAAGACGATTTGTGGAGAATTCTAAACTGAAAAATATGATCTTTGAAAACTCGACACCGGATCAATAGTCGTAGTAGAAGAGTGAAATTGGCAAAGGAGCAATCTATGAAAAATAAAACCTATTAATTATTGCAATATAATTACTAACATCATATTTTCAATTTTAAGAAAATCCGTTTATTCGCCTCTATACACAAAGTTTTCAAAAAGCTGTTCTTTCTTTTTAATATGGTTTTTACCATTTTCAATTTATGAAACCTTCGTTTCTTAAATTCTGAACTGTTCAAGTATTATATGAAAATTGATTATCAGAAATTTTTTCGAAGTCTAAATCAATATTCGAATAAATTGATTCCTTCCATTTTATTATCCACATTTCTTAATTAAATACAATCACATCTAAGATTTATATAAATTTCAACATTGTACAACCACCTATTTATAGAATCACTCACTTTATATAGTCTCCAGATTAAGTTGTCAATTATACATAAATAGAAAAAAACAGTATGAAATCTAAAATTATTATTATGATGAGAATATCAGTGGCGGCTAACGACAGAATTTTATTCAATAAAACGCATTTTCTTCTCGAATATAAAAATATTATTCTTATTGCTTTATACATCTAATTGCTTCAAATCCACAGAGAGAAATCGCCTCCTTCTCGATCCTCTTTTTATTAATTCTTTTAAGACTCCTTGCATAATAAAGGTCCACAAAGACAAAGAAGAAGTCTTTGCTAGTTGCCACGTCAATTGCTAGATCAATACGAGAGGGACTTTAGAAAGAAGCTCCAGAAATATAATATAAACAATTCGATCAGCTCATCGCAACTTCCTACGCTTCGCATTCCCTTGTCTTACAATAAAACAGTAACCACCTCTTCAACGTCGCAATAATGAAAAGCAGAGCTCGGCATAATTCTATATATGTATATATAGACTCGCGGCACCCTGGGAAGGCTAAAAAGAATAAAGTAGAGGGAGAGAGAGAGAGAGAGAGAGAGAGAGAGAGAGAGAGAGAGAGAGAGAGAGAGCGAGAGGCAGACAGAGAGGAAACTCTTGGAATGATAAAGAGAACGAAGGAGCAGAAGCTCAATGAGAGAAAACAAGCAGAGCTGAAATATATACGCGTGGGGGAGTACGTATATACACACCTATACACTACGGGAAGAGGGTATATAAACCTCCGGTAAAAATAAGAAAGAAAAATAATCGTCCGAAAGACGTAAGACTCGTGAAAAGAGCGAAACTACCTGGAAGCGAAAAGAGAGAGGGGGAAAAAGAGAACGGGTTAAAAAACGCAATGAAGGCAAGGGAGAGCTATAGGGGAAAAAACAACAACGGCGCGGCGGTGCAGCGTGCAACACCAGAGAGAGAGAGAGAAAGTATAAAGAGAGAATCACTGATAAGGAAGAGAGAGAAAGGGCAGTGTGGAAGGGAGCCCAGAAAGGAACTCGGGGAAAAACTAACAAAGGAACTCAATCCGTCTCTCTTTTTAAACGTTGACTTAGAGCTTGCCAGGGGTTCATGGCCTATGGAGAAAGATGAAAAGAAGGAGGCAGCAAGCGAGAGAGGGAGAGAGAGAGAGAGGGTCGCGCGTTAATGAGCGTTAATGCAAGATGTTAGCGTGCGCGCGAGACTCGTAGCCGCGATTCGCCGCTGCTCTCGTTTTCACCTGCGCGCTCCGACAGTCCAAGTTTCTTCTTTTCAACGCAGAAAAAAAAAGACAGCCTACCTACTGCGCATAAACCGAAAGTAAACGGGGGAATATTTTTGTTCTGAATTTATTTGCGCTCTCCTGACTCTTTTATATAAAAAAGAGTTTACCGTGTTCTTGAAAGCTTTGTGCATAATGGATTGATACTGGCTGATTAATTAAAGAGGTGCATCAGCTTATTGGGACGGCCATTGTAATGCCGTGTTATTTTCTTGGAAGGACCCGAGCCTCGACCCGAGCACACGAAAAACATGTTTGTTACAGTGTTTGCGTGAATTGTAGCCGCTGGTATAGTGCTATCTAGTTCACTTTTGCGTATTATATATTATATGATTCAACTTTTTTTGGGGAAAAGCCAAAAGTCTCGTTTTTAATGAAAAAGCTGCCAGTATACACATCGGAAAAATATTATCGTCGAATATATTCGATGATTTAATTGAATCCCAGGAAATGAATATTTACATTATCAGACGGAAGAGTTTGCGAAAAAATTTGATAATCTACGGATGTAGTTGAATATTTGTAAAAAAATGAACGCGTTTTTCTCAAATTTAAAATGCAGGAATAAGGTAAAGGACTTGCTTTTAATTAAAAGAAGAAAGAAAATAATAAATTGGAAGCGTTTGATGAATTGGTTCATTAGCGACTTGGCGAATACTTCGTCTGGACTGATTATGAAAATGAGAAAAATACATAATTATAACATTTAAATGGAGATGGCCAGTTACGAAGAAATTGAAGAAAAATTAAATGCATCAAAGTTCAACAGCCCAAATGTTCCTTGCAACTCAGATCCTACAAAAATTTCTTCAATCTACGCAATAAAGGTTTTTTATTACGGCAAAAAACTTTAACTTCTTATTATCTTGTTTAAAACTGAATAATATTGTCAGTTTTACGTTGCTTTTCAGAATATTTTTTATTTAACTCCATCAATATTTCATTTTTAAATATATATAATCAGAGAGAGGGAGAGAGGGAGAGAGGGAGAGAGAGAGAGAGAGAGAGAGAGAGAGAGAGGAAAAATGAAACATAGGAAAATGAATTGTACTCTCGCAATCGTTGCGGTCTACGGAAATCGGGGACCCAAATGAATTATACTGAGGCAATATTATATCGTGATCGTTACGGTTATACTCATTCCAATCGTTTCCGTAAAATCGACCAATATTTTATTCCAAAGTTAAATTGCCTTCATTAAAATTTAATTTTAATTTCGATGTATTATTCACATCCGCTAATCCTTAATGGTGATGTTGTTCACAAAATATACCATTATATATTAATTCATGAATTATTATTAATGCAAGGAGTACTGCTACTGAAAAATAATACATTTCAGTTTTATGAGTGCATTACATAAATCACTTTTCATACATCGATTTCATTTCAATTGATTTAGTCTCGTTGTGAGTAAAGTTCAATTATACAAATTTATATTTGCTTTGAAATACAATATATTGATCTTATCATAGTCAACGAAAATGTGAAATTTAAATAACTTTTTGTTATCTCGAATTCACCTGACCTTTCGAGGAAAAGGGGATCAAGCATTACAAGGAGTGACTGGTGAATACGATACAGGATTACAAAAGAGAAATCGGAAAAGATAAAATGCCAAATAGAGCAAAAGAAAGGTAAAAAGAATGATTGGACTGATTGATTGTATCGTTTATAATTTTAACCGCTGCTTGGTTTATTACGCTCGATCGGGAAAATCGGGAAATACTTGACTTTGTTAGAGAATTCGTTCCGAGAAGCTGCTCTTTTATACATTTTAATTAACAAACTTAAGCAATTAACCGTTAGTTAAGAGTATCTATGGCGATCAACTTTGGTACACATCTGCTGTGATTGAAAATATTAACAAAATTAATTACGAAATCAAAAGCTATTCGAATTTGAGAGTCTAATTAAAAACTAATTTTACAGGTTTTGCAGTGCTAGTAAATTATTTAAAAATGTATTATACGTAAAAAAACAAAGCATATCAAGTTATAGTTATAGTTAATTTTTTTGTGTGGACTTAAGAGCTTTAATTACATTAAAAACTTTAATGGCGGTCTAGTTTTAAAATTTGTCAGTTTACAAGCCTCGAAACTTATACTTTTCTCCAAATTTCAAATAAGCTGACTTTACTATTATGCATAATTATTTTAAGACATAGCGGAATACATAAGACTAAAAGAAGTATTTTAAAAGTTAAATAACTAATAAAAGTATTAATATAAAAGATTACCAATAAGTATTAGTTAAAGATTACCAATAAAAATTCCTATATACGATACTAAATCGTTTAAATGTAAGAGAATTTACCGCACAGAGGGCGATGAACAAATATGGGACAGCGCGAGAAATGGAGCAGAGAGTATCTGAAATCTATGCCAATTTTGCCGCACCGACGCTAAATTATTCACTTTAACAGCTCTTGCATTTTTTCGTTGGTCTAAAATCATGTACGTTAGCTTTGCGATTTCTATCCACTCGGTGCGATACGTTTTCGGGTCTGGAACTTGAATCTTGAGAAAAAGAAGACTGCTCGCGAGTAGACAAGATTGACTTTGTAAATTTGTGAGTAAGTGAAATTGTGTCGCGATAGTCGAACCCTTGACCTTCATTTCGTATTACATGACTTTTATACTACATTTAAAGGATATAATAGCAGTTGTTGCGAGAAATAAAATATATTGCAATTGTAACTCCTCATAAATTTAGATTTAGTTTTAACTAATAAAATATATTCAAAACTATAATATTGTAACTTGAAAAAAAATTCAGCATATATTATTGTAGCTGAATGATTTACAAAACATAAGGGTGAAATAAAATGGCATTTATAGAAAATAATTTATTTGAGCAAGGGAATAGAAAATCGATATTAGTAAATTGGCGGAACTATAAGTTACGATGAAAATTGATAAATCTATTATAATTTTTAATTTACGTAAATTACTAATAATATGTAATTTTATATAATATTGTAATAACTGAAATTGATAATAAATTCGGTACAAATTTTACAATATTATCAATTCGTATCAACTCGAAGCGGTTCTGGTTAAAATTATTGAATTTCTCACTCGAGAAATTATAGCTTGCCGAAATACAAGGATAGACTTGAATATAGGAATGTAATAATTAATGGAACATGAAATTTGCTTGGAGAACAAAGTACACACGCGTTCCATTAATCTCAGGAAAATATCTGCATACGAAATTTGATTATAATTTTTGAACATGAACTAGTCGATAAATAACGAAATGTTAGGTAGAGAACATCTCATAATAGTATTTGTATCGAGTTGAACAAACAAATTTTCTTTATAAGACCCGACAGAATTGTCTAATTTTAGAGAAGCATTAAAAAAAATGTGGGATCCATAATGAATTTTATACACAAAATTAAAAATAGACGATACAAAGTCATAATATGTTGTTACTAGTATCATGTAAATAAGCGATCAACCGAAAATAAAAATTTTCACCTTAACTTTAGCCTCTAAAACTTGTCCTAAAGCGCCGTTTTAGAGTTTGAACGCTTTGATGGGTCTTAGAAAGCGGCTTCTTAAGCACATATTAGAAATTAAGCAAACCACTAATTACTTGCCGTTTTCTCCGCGGTACTAATGGACAGGCGAAATAACGTCGTTCAACGGGTTTAAAAATTTTCCGAAAATATAAAAGACCTCCATAATCCAAACTCGCGAAAAGGCCATAATGCATTTTAAATGTAAAATTCAATTTTAATCTAAAATCTCGCATTAAAATGCATTTTTGGTGAATTAATTAGATTGTAGTTAAAATATAATTTTCTAAACTTGGGCAAATATTAAATTCTCTGGTAAAATTGGTACTTAGGGTTACTAAAGACTTTCTTGTACATGCAGGGCAAGGCAAGTGTATATGTGTGCAGTAGGGTTACAGCCTCCTTAAATTAAGGTGATGCAGGAGTTTGCGTATACGCACCCATTCTATTAGCATAATAATTATTTAAGTACTAAACAGTTACGCTCGCCAGAGACTTAGGAACTCGCATTATATGCTGTACCTAATATGAAAGTAATGCGCAATTTAACAATGTAGTCCTTAAAAACTATTCCCACACAGCTTAACACTGTTTTGATCGTTCGCGCGCGATAAAACGAAATAAATAGATAGTGTTCCCATAAAATCGGTTAGAAAAAATGTTTTTGGCTCGTAGAGATCGATAGAGTCTTGAATTTGTTGATAAATAGATATAGACTAGAGAAACAACGGAAAAGAGTGGATATTTTTAAGCAAGAAGAAATTTAATTCACTATTTTCTCTGATAAAGCTTACACCACACTGGCAAAATCGTTGAAGCGGAAAAGCAAGAGGTGGCGAGGGGATGAGGGAGTTTCCCTTTTTAGCAATCGCAAAATATACAGTAAAACAGGTATATACCGCGCGATGAGCTATATTCGCAACAGTGGACGCACAATGGAGGCATTGTCTCTGGTCCTCCTTCCCCCCCCTCCTCCTCCCCTTCCCCCACTTCTTTTTTTGTGTTCTCTCTTGAAAATTTTCTCTTATTCTATTTTTCTCGCTGACTCACCGACGCGTATTTATCAGGTAGGCAAGGCTTTTTTATATGAATTTTGTTCGTCCCACCAAAGAATGAGATTTCATATAGATATCGCGAAGAATTGAGGAGTTGAAGGTCTTCCTTATATCGATGATTTATAGATTTGTAAAGAGAAGGTTATACGTCTTATCGGCGGCTTTTCAAATGGACTTTCGGCGCTTTTTATCATTTGGCTTATGGTTTTACGTCTTATGCAGCTTTCACAATACACGATTTAATGATTATTACAGAATTATAAGATATTTGGAGCAGATAAGGATAAAAATGTAAGATATTCTTCTACTTTTGTATACATTTAATATCACCAATATCTTTATAGAAATATAAAAAATCCACATTTTATTAATTTATAGAGCCATTAATTTTGTAGAGATTTATTCTTGGATATTTAATTATTTGATCAATTGAGTGATAATGTAGATTTTAGTTTATTTAAATTCGAGTTACGTTAATTAAACGATATACCAGGTATTTTTATGGGGTTTAAAATAAATCAAATAATGACTTTTTTATTTACAATGCTATTATATCGATGAAAATGATATTGACTAAAGTATAATATTAACACATTCATTAACCCATTAACGACCAAGACCCCGAAATTTCAACAACTTTTTCAAGGCTTTTTTTCAACTAAAAAAAAGGTTTAAAAAAATTTGAAAAAGATCATG
>UELV01144142.1:0-23118 GCA_900490015.1 Megastigmus stigmatizans | reverse complement strand
TCTGCTCCTCTCCTCTCTCCTCATTTTCTCAAGCCTCGAAACTAGCGCGACAGATCGCATTAAAGCTCTCCTTTCTATATACGTGTGCGTTACAGCTGCACGTAGATTCTAACGTGTGCATTCCGTACACGTATAATACACACCGCGATCGTGCACATTTGTCCGATGTATATGTACATACGTGCGCGCGCGCGTGTGTGTGTGTGTGTGTGTGTGTGTGTCTGCGAGTGTATTGGTGCCGTTCGACCTCTCGAAATGAGCCAGCGAAAGAGAAAGAGAGAGAGAGAGAGAGAGAGAGAGAGAGAGAGAGAAAGAATGATCGCTCTTACGTAACGTTAACACACTCGATGGAGAAGCGCGTGCTCCGGCATATAGATCCTGCAAAGTATGCGTCTGTGTGTGTGTGTGTGTGTTTGTGTGTGTGTGTGTGTACGTAGAGCCGTAACACACGGCACTAATCACGTATATGTAGAGGACGAGGAGAGAAAGATTTTAACTGTACGACGACGTGAAATTTTTTTATTGCACTCAGAAAAAAAAATACAACCATTTTTTCTATATCAGATTTGAATAAAGTTCGTATCGAAAAAGTTTGAAAACAAAGGCGTATACATAAAAATGATATATCAAGCAAATAATCATTTAAAATTATTCGTTAGTACGAGACCTTGCACTTTCGATTCGTAGCATTCGCAGCAACTAGTGTTACTCCGAGTCCAGCCAAAGACAAAAGACTGTCTGAATCAAGCATTTCTCGCGTCCACTCGTAAACGACATTTAAGGTATAAAACATTTCCCCCCTCCCCCCATTTCCGAGACGTGTTTTAGCGGTAAATAATGCAATTAACTAGTCATAGACTAAATAACAGACCAAACGAAAGGAAAAAAAATAGGAGACAAGCATCCGTCACCGAGTGTCCATCCGCGTTACTAACGAATTTGACTTTGCAATGTTAATAAAAATTTCAATTTCCACGCACAAAGAAAATTGCGAGCCGCGGAGACCAATTCATTTTTCTCGCTCTTATACCGAGACCCAACAAAAGTCTCTCTCGTTCCTGTTCATTTATTCTTTTTCTTCTCTATTTTTTTTTTCCTCGGACTTATTTACTCGCGCGCGCTCGCGCACAGGCAGTAACTGATCTACGAGCGTGTTATATGTATATAAAAGCTCGGGGAGAAAATACGGCGCAGTTCAAAGACGAATCTTGCATGTATGTGTGCTTCAGAAAAGAGCGGCGTCGACGCGCATTCTTATGCATGCATCACGCGGGAAAATTGCTGCCGATGGAAAAAATGAAGGCGCGCGGCAGCCGAAGACTAAGTGGCTTGTTGTGCGTTATATAGTGTATAACGTACGTCTCTTTTTTCTCCTGTCTGTGTGTTTCTCTCTCTCCGCTTTTCGCGTATTCATATATTAGAACGCGTCACCTCGGCCACTCCCGACAGCTTCGCCTCTTTGTGCTGTGTGTGTTTTTTTTCTTCTCTTCCCCAACCGCGATTAATGGGATGTTCATTAAAATTAGACTTTTTTGCAATTTTAATTTTTTTGCTCGAGTCGCTGCAATTCGTATTATAAATTGCATTTTCTTTTACTCGGGAAGAAAAATTATGTCTGACGCACGCTGGGATTTTCTCTCTCTCTCTCTCTCTCTCTTCTCGCGTGGACTTGAAGTATCGAATAAATTATTCGCGTCTCGCTCGTGTAGTGACAAAGGGAAGTGTATATTTTTGTAGTCGGTGTGTGTGTGTGTGTGCGTATGGCTTTATCTTGCGTCGTAAAAGAATGTGTAATGGGAAAAACTAAGCGCTATAGCGCTCTCGCTTTCAATTTAATTGGATAATGCCGTTTGTTGTTGCGCGAGAGAAACGAGGTTACTGGCTCAAAAGCCCGCGCGCTAAAATGCCGCTTATATAGACGCAAATCGGTCGTACTGCCGCGGTGTGCGGTACATACTGAGAAAATTGCCGAAAAAAAAAACAACAGCAGCTTTTATCGTTGGGGCTCTTAATCTTGGAATTTTCGCGTATATCCAGAGAGCGCTAATTTGTCCAAACTGAATATACATTCTGGAGTGAAAACACTCTTATCCTTGTGTGTTTATATATCTCCATTTGAGCGGATTCACAGCCGCGAGGAGAAGTTATGATTTCGAGTAGTATAAATTACGCGTCGCACGTGTGGAAAAATCAATTACCATCTCATTACAAGATTATATTCATATTATTCATGCCAGAGCCGCAGTTTCTCACAGTCTCTCGCGCTCTCTATGAATGCACACACACACACAACAGTCATAAATAAGCCAAGAAAAATCCATCGATTCCACGATCTAACACAAAAAAAAAAGAGACTGCAGCGAATGAAATCGCGCCAATAGTCCGGATCTGCACCAACTAAATCAGTGCATGTAAGTACAGAGTGTCACGACGACTTATCGATATACATTTCGTCGCGCATTAATCACTACACTCGCGCTAATTGCACCAATATATACAAAAAAAAAATAGTGCGCTGATATATATTGCTCAATATCTCCTTTTCTCACCTCGATGCACATAATCGGTATGAAAAATCTACTCTCGCGCAACTAGATCGCGAGCGGCAATAAAAGAGAGGAGAGCTGCATGCAAAGGAAAAAAAACGAGAGAAGGATGCGCATTTTTCCTCTCGTAAGTTGGCTGGTCGGGGACATACACACACAGACACACGTGTAGCCGAGGAAAAGAGCGAGATCCTTGGTAAAGGCCATCCCGCAGTCGCCGCCGTGGCATTTGCATAATGCATAAGAAGCGCGCGCGCGACTGTGTGAACGGCGGTGCATAAGAGCGTGTCGCCGTTGACTAGCTATGCGTGCAGCCTTTTTTCTTTTTGCTTTTTACTTCGCCTCCTCCTCCTCCTCCGTGCACGTGTAATACGTTGTAATGCTACTGCTGCTACTTAGTAGCCACTCCGGTTGACGATTAAAGCGCCGACAGACGTGTAGCCAGTGATTCACGATATACGACTCACCCACTTCTCGCACCTATATGTATATTCGATCGCTGGGAAATTCTCTGGTGGTTGAGCGTGTTATACTCTGTTTTCTTTCGTCTCGCATTGGTTTATTCAGAGGAATGTTTTCTTTTTTCGAGTGGTCAGATCATTGGATTATAGAGTTTTCTCTTCGGTGGCGGATGGTTATAAGAGGGAGTTACTTAAGTGGTTATCTAAATAAATGAAAAGTGGCTTTGTTTGTTGGGCGTGTTGTAATCGATTGTCACAGGCCTTGCATAATAGTTTTTTTCTTTTTATACGAAGAAGACACAAAATGTATAACTCTTTGCTGTGAGGGACAAAGAATTTATTGTATCTTTCATGCTCTGTTTTTATTTATGCTACTTCAGGTGGGATTATTGACGATGAACGGGAAAAGATAGCTATCTCGGCGATTTCAGTATATACCTTGAATCGATTTCAGTCTCTTCTACTTTTTTTTTTTTTTTTTTTTTGGTAATTTAAGTTATAAACAAGTGCACGCGCAAGCTTGGCTGAATCATCTCTAATATTGGATAAAAAGAATATTGAAATAAAGAATATAGTCTGTCAGAGTTTTTACTCATTCTTTTTTTTCTTCCGTTATTACCGAGATGTTATATAATGCGCTGTGCCAGTACAATATTAACGAATCGTCTAAAAGTGTCTTTGTTACTGTGGGTAACCAGACTGTTTTCTAAATCAAGAGTGAATTTCTTTTCGATGCTTCGAATGAGAAAAACAGTTTTGGCTCTTGAAATTTCGTAAAACCGAATGCAATTATTATTACAATATTGCTATAATCCGAACGAAAAGTGCCTTTCGATTCGAATGAAGGTATAACGCCATCAGTCGTCCCTCATCATTTGAAATGTCTTCGAAGCTCTGCACCAAAAACCCATCAATCAAGTCGTCACAGCTTCACCTCGCACCAGCAATAAAACTCGGTTCAAAAAAGTAGCAAATCCAGCCCAATGTACCGCGCAGAGCAAAAAGGAATAGCCGAAGAAAAGCAACGCAACAAAAAAAGCTCACTGCAGAATGCGAAACAGAGAGAGAACAGAGCTGTTGCAAAAAAACCGCACCAAAGCGAGACATCGTTCTGGAATACAAATCCGAAACACTCGGCACACACAGCAGCGACAGAATCGTAGCGGTCTTTCTACACTGGCAGAAACGGCCGCGAAAAACCGTAAAGCCCATGTCGCCGGCGCATCGCCGTCTTGGCGGCGCGTCTCTGTCCTTGGACAAGATCGCCAAGAAGCTCGTACGGTGGAGTACAATGAAAAGAGAAGAGGCTCGCGCGCGCGTAAACGCCGAGCGTATTACGTGACATCATGGCGCGCAAAGTTTCCTCGCGGGTATTATAAGGAGGAATCGGCGCCCGTATACTGGAGCAGCCTCTCCGTTAACCTTGAAAGAATCTTTCCGTCATCGTGCATCTTGTAACATCGCGCGCGCGCGCGCCTTCGAAAGTAGCATGTTGGTTTCTTTCTCTCTCTCTGTATGTGAGTGCGATGCGAGTAGGAGGAGAAGGAGGAAGAGAGGAACGGGTTTGCGCTCGCGCGCGAGAGAGGTGCGGAGCGTATATCCTCTCTTGGCAAAAATGATCGCCGCGAGATGCGACTTACGTAAGTAGAGAGGAGAGTCGCACGCGTCGGCGATGCACGTTTCGCTCTCGTTCTGATGCCGTGGCTTATTTATATATAGTCTGCTGGACTCGAGTGACTCCAGCCGCGGAATCGCCCGTCTCCTATGTGCGTGTGTATATGGATGTTCCAAAGACTATTTTTCGGATATCGCGAACGATGTAGAAAAGATCTGTATTCTAAGAGCTGATATGGTGTGTTTCTTAGCGACCGCTGCAACTTTTGGAGAGTGAAAATTTAAAATCGATGAGCATTGCGCTCACTTATTTATATTTTGATGATTTTGAAAAGCATGAATTATCAGTGCAAATAATGCATCCAAAGAGAGGACTTGAATATATAAGACTTTCGATATACCTGACCATATTCTCTCAAAGATAATCTCAAATTCGTGATAAAAATTTCGCGATAACTTTGTGTGTTCTCTCAGTGATATCGCATGACTCTTTTCAAGGTTACTCGTAGCCCAAAGAAACTCAAAATCTTCGTAGAAAGTGCGCATTAAAATGCGTCGTTGATAATAACAAAAAAAAGTTGCACGCGTTGCAGTCACAACCGATCGAGCCATCCATTACACACCTGCCAATTACGATTCCACGACAATCGGCTCGGCATAATTATATCCAAGGAAAAGAAAAAAAAAAGAAACAAGAAAACGAGTTCGTACCATATTTAATAAGTTTCGCGCCAAATAACTCTTTGTTCTATCCGGCTACTTTTTGCAAATGAGATTATTACCCAAATCGATGAGCCAACCACAATCGATCCGCGATAGTTCTAAATCAGTCTGGCATATCTCGCGCGATGGTAGAAGTAGAAGAAATACGAGGATAGCGTGACAGAAAAACTATATAGACGAGATGCTGGAGAGGAAAAATGAAAGAAAGAGGAACAAACACATCGGGGGAAAAAACTGAAACGGCAGCATGCGGCATATAAATTTTCCCGCGTTCAACGACGACTTCTGATTAATGATCTTCTGCAGTTCGCGCGTGCGTCTGCCCTTCGCAACTCATCTGTGTATTTGTGCATTTGTAAAAGCGCATAAATGTTTGTTTAATGTTTACGAACGCGAGAAACTCCGGTTATTATTAATTCGAAATGTACTTTACATATCTGCGGAGAACTTCCCTGAAATGATTACGATTGATTATTAGGTGGTTATTATGATATTATGGACTGCTGGCCGCCGATCGTTACCGAGAGCGAGCGTTTTCTTTCAAACGCAGACGTATATGCGCCGGTTATTATTCTTGCAAGGATACTAATCGTCCGCTTACCGGCGGCTAATCTAGGCAAAACTATTTATTTTCATTAATAACGGCAAATTTCGAAGCGAGCCAGCTCATAACGATTTAGGAACCCGCAGCCGAAGCGCGGAATATCGATGGCGAAGTAGAAAAAAAGGCGCTAATAAAAGTAAATAGAGACGCTACGGCGCGCTTCCTGAGGCAATATAATCGAACGTAACAGTCATCGATCAATCCGCGATATACCAATAATCAGCATCAGCGATGGAGCACAACTACGCGCTTATGCAGCTACTTTTATACAGATAATCAGCCAATTATCTCTCTCTCTCTCTTTCTCTCATTTCAGAAAGTGTGAAAAATAGCTGGTCGTCTCGCGGATCCCAACAAAAAAGGAGAACGAAACAGTTTCGCCTGACGTATATATATATAACACCAGCAAAGAGTCCGAAAAACGTCAAGGTAAAAATGCCAATATAGTCGTCATGCGGAGGACATCCGCGTTCGTACATTACTGCACACGTACACACGCGACGATATAGCGCGGCTCTTTTTTGCGGCCGAAAGCGCATAGAGAGCCTGCGACAACAAAAAAAAAAAGCAGCAGCAAACACATACGATTGTTTCTTATATAATGATTGGATCATGTAACGACTCGCCTACACGCGCGCAGCGGCTGCAAGCCTCGCCTATCACCTACTCGCCGCTGCCGCCGCAGCAGCAGCAGCAGCAGCTCTCTAGCTCGAAAAGGCCTTTTTACTTCCGACCTTGAACGAAATGTACGCGTGTGTGTGTATGTGTGTGGTTATATACGTGAGTCGGGACTCGCTACTGCTCACGAGAGTAAAACGTAGCCTAGTGCATTAGACGTGCGACTATATAGCCGAGTCCAGCTCTGTGCATGTGTGTGTGTGTGTGTGTGCAGGCGCTTTTTACCACGAACGCGAAATTTCCTTGGCTCTTTGTCGCGGGTGTGTGCGCTACGCCGTGACGATACGCTACGAACGTCTAGAATTTTTGCGCGCTAAACTGAATAGCACTGACGCGCCTCTCTGTGTGTCTGCGTATTTTTGGTATTGTCTGTTTTTTTTTTTTTCTATTTTAAAGAATTTTTTTCCTGGTTAATTTCTCAAAGAGTGAGAGAGAGAGAGGCTTTTTTTGTGGTGCAGGAAACGCCGCCAGCAGCGCCGATTATTCGCCACGTGAATTATCATTTGTATTGTAATTTACCTTGAGAGATGATTGCCGAGTTTAATTGTAGGCTTTTATGCCTCGCAATAAATGGATCTCATGAAAGTTATACCTTTTGTGTGCCGAGCGCGCGCTCCATTGTGATGTCACTCGCGGCTCTCTGCACACACAACAACAACTCTTCTCACCGTGATTTTATCTGGATGGCTTAGAATCTTTATTTGTTTTCAGCGCTAAATGAGAATAGATTAAAAATAGAACTCTGTGTGTGTTTGTGTGTGTCTGTCACGTCATATACGTGGCCATTCAATTATCAACAATTAATACTGCAGCTCATTTTTAATAATCTAACGTATTAATTCGAAGTAAGGATTATTTCGGTGGAGATTAAGACGTTAACTATATACTGCACGTAAATCCACGATGAGATAGAATATATATATATATATAATTACAATGGGGCAAGGTTGTCTCGAGGGAAGATTGTCTGCCACGTGGAAATGGTCGCGTTTAATAATTGCGATTAGAATCAGAGCTGCATTGTTATTGATTCATAAAAAAATGGAGCGGAAGCTCTAAAGGCCCGTAACGAGCGGTCATCTTCCTTCGGTATACCTATACTTCTGCTGCTACCGCTGCGGACTAAACTCTATGCGAGTGCATTATTATACATACACGCGGACTACCACCTCGTATAACGAGTAGGGCTAAACGCGCGATTCCTACGACACGTGAAGGAAAAACAACGGATACTAGGAATAGTTTGCGTTGTAAATATTATACAGAGGTGCAGGAAGAAATGACGTTGCATACGCGGGTAACAGAGGATTGATTCGCACGAACTGAATCATCGTCGATATAGTACGCCTTTCTAGATAACGCGATCACACCTTCATTAAATCTTATGTAAGTCATATAATTCTGTATACCGACATTATATGCATCTTGGATGCAGGTGAGTCACGGTGAGGTACTCGTGAAGCGACAGCTGCAAGAACAGGGAAAATACTTTCCGTCGCGAATGGCTGCAGGAAAATTCTTTCCTACAAACACATCCCAACCATATTTTATCATCGATAGCTCGGTTAAATAACATTTGGATTCCACACAATCCGATCATTTTTGTCAAATGTATTTGTACTTTCTTGGTTCCATCTTTGCAGGCTCACGTACGTCGAATGTCCGAGACAAGTGAAATTCTCTGTTTCTTCGCAAGTATCGAAGGTTTTCAGCGAGACCGAGCTCGCAATAAAAATTTCACAAGAACTGTCCTTAGACGCTAATAAAAAAGTAAAAACGGTTCACTTTCTCGCGATGGTAGTATTAATGCCAAGGATAATAGTCGCGAGCGACCGAGAGAGCTATGGAAATCGATTAAAATGGAAATTCCAAACGATCGCGCGTGAGTGTGTGTTTGTGCGCACGTGTACTTATGGACTGATTGCCACGGCAGAGCATTTTCAATGAGCGAATCGATAAAAAAAAGTTCACCTCAAAGCTTCTTTTACCTCGGCGTGAGGTTAAGGGGAGAAAAAGAAAACGACAGCCACGATTTCTTTGGATCCGCACTCGTTGTAATGAAAAAAAATACGAGGCGTGTGCGTGTATTTCTATGCGCGATAAATTTGACTTTACGCGAAATCCGAGGTTTTTTTTTGTCGCGATACGAGTATAGGAAAAGTAAAAACTTTTTCATTCGGATATGCTGTTACGCAAGAACGAAAAAAGCTCTAAAAATACTGCTTCGTAAATCTTCGAGAGTATAAGTCTCGTGTTTTATTGGCCGAGGCACGAGGAAAACTCACTCTATTATTTATTATTCAAAATTCTCATATAAGCGAATGTTTTTTTGCCTACGTAGTAAAAAGAAAGAATAATTACCGAGAAATCATTATTGTATATACGTTAAATTAAAGTTTGTGCCGCAATAAATACATTTTTACGTTTTGAATTTTAATACTTTCTTACGACTTAAGATTGAACTAAAATCAGTATAATCAATGGCTCATTCAAAACTTCCGAAAGTCGATCGGTCCAATCTCATAAAAAAAAAATATCTCTCAGTAGCAGCCAGGCAGAACCAAACTCTCCTTAAATTCATCACACCAGCCACGCGAAAAACAAAAAAATTCAATGAAAGTCGAACCTATATACACGTACATCCATTGTAGTCGACTGCTGAGAGAGAGAAGCGCGTAAGTGATAAGCCGAGCGTACACCAGAGAGAGAGAGAGAGAGAGAGAAAGAGAGAGAGAGAGAGAAAGAGAACGTACGCAACAAGCCGAGGCCTTCTCGAGGCGCACATTTTAATTTCCAGCCTCGACATTTGCGTAACCCAGTTTCGCCATTGTTCGATTCAATGGTATAGAAATCCATCGCGGTGCGCGCATCCGTCGCGTTTTGGAAATGCGGAAAATCCGATTAGATGGCGTAGTGTCGAATATAATGCGACCGATCACCGATGGGCCCCACCTCCATCGCAGCCGAATTGTTGGGCGATGGTGAAAGAGAGGTGTGGTGAGAAAAGGGATTCGAGGTCTGTTTCGGTGACACAATCCCGCTGCATTTAGAAAGGGATCTTTGTTTTTCTATAAAGACACGTTTAGACGCTCGGTCTACAAAGTAATATAGGAATCATTATTCTATTTAGTTCTTTCGCTATATATTTTTGTTCTCGCAATAATTTTTTCGACAATTTTTTTTTTTAGAAAGTACGCACGAGTCCGCTTTGTTAAGATTTACGTTTCACTTGCGATGAAAAAAAAAACAAATAATTTTTACTTTTTTACTAATATTTAATTAATCATTCGATGTGGTCTCATCAACAATGTCGATCGATCAGAGAACACCACAGAAAACCCACAACATGCGCGGCACAAACAAAAGAGACCAGTTTATTAAAAGAAAATAATTTCATTCGTACAATGCAGGAGAAAAGTATTAGTATATAGAACATGGCCTCCGTACTCGGATATAACATAGCCGCACGAAATAATCCACGAAATTTGCAGGGGCTCACTACCTCGGCGTCCGCGCGCAGCTTTCTCATACTTATCGCAATCTCCTCGTTCGCCGAGAGAGGGGAGATATACATACATATATATACCTCCGAAATACATACACAAGCGCCGAACCGTCGCTGATTTCGGGGGGGCCCACCTATATACATTATACACCGCGCGCGGCGGGTCCCGAATTTCTCCGTCACGCTTGGTCTCCGCTCTCTCTCTCTCTCTCTCTCTCTCTCTCTTTCTCTCACTGTTGATGCGGAGCGCGCAATACACAAGCCCTGCGCGCCGCGGCGATTACCGCATACGATATATACACGATCGGAACCGACTGTTACTACTGCGACGCTCCTGCGGCCACCGCTTAAATTCACTTTCCCTTTTTTCACTCTCTCTCTCTCTCTCTCTTTTTCTCTCGCTCTCCGTCAGTCTCGCGCGGTGACAATCGAGAGACTTGCGTTATCACGCGTGAATTGGGCAATCGATCGATGCTAGAAACAAAATTGAAATATTTCGGTCGATGGAGCGGATATTTGAGAAAACTGCTTTTACACGCGCCCACAACTAATTACTATTGTATATCGTGGCGGAGGTATACAGGGAATTAAAAGCTTATGGCTTCCTGTTCGCGCTGGAATCGCGCGGCTTACGTCACGTCAACTCGACGGCGGCTACGATGCTGCAGCCAAGCTATGCAGACTATAAGCCTTCCGCGCGCGGGCACAACAGCCTAAAAGCGACAAACGTGGCGAGATACGACGACAATAATCACTGTAATTCGGTCGTCCACTGCACACTCCCAATCAAAATCACTGTATAGCCGAAAAATCTATTCAGCTCTCGCGTGCATAATACGAACACTGCGCCTGCACACAGCACACACAAACACCGCCACGCGGTTAATTTCTTCCTCCTTATAGTTTTTTTTGTCCCCTCTTCTCTCTCTCTCTCTCTTGCGCCTAAAATAGTCGTCGCGCGACTTTCCTCTTGTATAACAATTCGCCGCTCGGCGACTTTCCGGTCATTAAGAGAGACAGTAGTCCCACCAGCATAATCTCGGCCAGAGAGAGAATGATCACAATCGCGCCACAGTCTAACAGCAGCATAGTGACATCACCTCTACACACTCTCTCTCTCTCTCTCTCTGTTGGCGGGCGCGAGCCAAAATGCTTCACGAATCATACGAAAGCGGCGCAATTGTTACATACGAAACCTCGTGCGTGCGCTTAGTAACGCTCTTGCCAAGGGCAGTGAATAAGGGAAATGGGAGTGTCTATCTCTCTCTCGTTTTCTCTCTCTCTCTCTCTCTCTCTCTCTCTCTCTCTCTATCCCTATATATACCACGAAGCGAGAAGCGAGAAGAAACAAAAAGTGCCACGGCTTTTTGTACATTCGAGCGACACACGCGGCTCTTTTTTTTTCTCTCTTTTTCGTTGTCGCAATGGCCGCGCGTCGTTTCCGCTGGCCCAATTCTCCCTCTCTCTCTCTGTCTCTGTCTCTCGGTTGGCCGTTGTGCCGCCGGCTTACCTAATTCACCGTCGTAGTCGGCCTGCTCGTGCATGCACACGCTCTCTCGGCCCCGCGCTCGCGGCACACAGAAACACTTTCTCGCCCGTTAGAAGCCCGCCCGTTCGCCCAACTCTCCGTTACACGTTTCACGCTCAAAATCGGCGAAAGTCCCACTTGTTTGTACGTCTGCGCGCTTTTTTTCCCCCCTTTTTTTCTCTCGTGTCTTATATATGAGCAATAATTCGGAATCGGTGAGAAACTTTGGCAACTTTATATATATATATATGTGGGGGTTATCATGTGGGTTGTATAGTTGTTATGCAGTCGTGGAGATTTGAAAGTTATATTAGATGAGTGGGTATACGTTGGGTTTTGTTAATTTGCCCTATCGGGTATATACGTCTCAATTTCATGGAGCTTGGTAAAGGAAAACGTTTATTTGACGACTGAATGGACGTAATAGTGAATGAAGTTAAAACAAAATGGACTTTGCATTCGCTGATTTACATTTTTCCGATCAATGAATGATAAAAAATGACCAATCACGAAAATTCGGGTAAAAATAGTCCGGGCACCTCATTACTATGATAAATAGTTCGTAATCACTGCAGCGAGTGAATGATTCTCAAAAGTCTTGAAAAATCACGCGAAAAAAAAGTGATAAACCAAAAACAGATGACGGATTATCGCGGCCGATACAGCAGACACCTGCGCGCTCGAGAAAGTCCAGGAGACTATCGCGGGCGGCAGCACCGGTAAAGACCTCGGTTTTTCCTCACCTCCCTCTCCGCGCGATCTCTCCCGCTTTCCAGCAACAACAGCATATAGCACAGCCAACTTCCATATACCTTCACTCTTGCCGTCCTTCCTCGTAGTAGTCGCGGCCAACTATTCCCTCCCACCGCGGACTGCAGCGCAGAACTCGAGCACCACCTGTACACACCGCGTGTCCAGGCTCCGCCCGCGCTTCTCTCTGTCTTTATCGAGAAAAGAGAGAGAGAAGTTGCACGCGTAATATCAGTGGTGGCGTAACTGCTGCGAGCGGCGGCGGACGACGGGACGACGACGGATTGGCCTTGAACTTGGTATAAACCGCCGTGGCGTGTGTATCCGAGAGTACGGATGCTGTGCGGGGATCGTTGACAACGAGATGGACGAGGTTTTTCCTTTGTTGCGATCCTGATAATTTTTAGTTGTTATATAGATCGACTTTTTTGGGAGGGGGAACGCGAGAGAGATGGGAATTTTCATTGGGTGTTTCACAGTCGTGGCACGTGAGGGAATTTGCATCGGACGGCACGTGTGCCACGTTTCGCAGTGTATATATGAGAATAAGTTTATGGCGATCGAGACTGATTCATCATCGCGTATAGTCGCGCTTGTTGTTTTGTTCCCGACTTATTTTATTATGATTATTCGCTCGTTGTGGTTTTTTCTTTCCTTTTCTTTCATTCGATCGCTCGATATATACAACTTAAGATACGAAGTTGTAAAAAGTGATTTGATTGATTCGACGAGGGGATCGGAAAGAGCTATGTGCACAAACGACATTCGAACTTGGAATTCAAGATCAAGATCTTTACTCGACCCATCGGATATGTACTATATAGCATCGAGCTATTAACACATAAGAAATAACGTATATCTTTAAAAAAAAAAACAAGCTTATGAATATAGATATATATCTATAAATATATTTTTATAGTCTGAAGAGAAATAAATCTACACGTCCTTTTACATTATAGCTCAATGAATCCAAACAGCAATATATGGTATCCAGAATACACAAGGCAATACAATTTTCTTCCTGTTTCTCCGCAAACTGCAGTATTATATACGCACTCGCATAAAACTATCACCACTCGAAACTCTCGCACACCACAGAGACGGACAAACGCATATACACATACACACACTCGCGAGTAGTAGATTTCAGGGACGATCTATTTTCATTTCCAGTGGCGATTGCGCGCCACCGTCGAGGATCGCGCGAGCTGCGCGCGAAGGATAACGACGCATGTATGCGGTGCATATGTATGTACACGCGTGGGTGGAGCGAGCGATGCCACTCGCTTATTGTTTATCGTATCTATAAAGAATGCAAAATCGTTTCGCGCAAACATATAACGCACAAGCATCTTATTGATTGTCTGATTTTAGTTTTTTATTTTTCTGGTTTTTCATTCGTCTCTGGTTTTATGCGGAATCGCACGGCTGTTACTACTGGTTCTTATACGTTACGTAGTGACTATTCGGTAGTAGTTCTGTGATGCTCTAAAACTGAAAAAAAAAAAAAAAAAAATAGAGAAAGATTATCGTCGCAAAAGTCCATTATTAAGTCTATTTTACATAAGCGCTATAAATTCTTACTCTCGACTAAAGTGAACGCACAATTGCTCAGCTCGATGCAGCGGAGTTCGAAAACACAATTTATCCATTACTCGGATAAATCAGCAAAAAATGTTATTTCCATCCTTCCATTTCGCGTCCTCGCCCGAACGATTCGAATCAGACTAGATCACAGACAGAGAGATAGAGAGAGAGAGAGAGAGAGAGAGAGAGAGAGAGAGAGAGAGAGAGAAATGAGCGAAAGCGCTTCTACGCTCGTATCATTGCAACAGAGAGCGTATAATAGCCAGCGCGTATCGCACAGAGAGACTCTTTAACAATCTCTCTTTCCTCGTCTTTTCTCCTTCGGCGCGGCGCAGCGCGGAACAATCGACCATGACCGAGGGACCCGTTTGGCGCAATAATAGACACAACCGATTAATCCGTGTATATACGCAGCGGCGTAAATACGCGTCGGTGCGTATCTGGTCTCCGGAGACGAAGTAATCGATTAATAATGTATACACTTTCGATAAGAGACAATTGCTGCCAGTTGCAATAGATGCTGGGCAGAGAAAATTTCAGTGCGTGCAACAGCTGGCCTTTTTTTTTGCGTTTCAGGGTCGTTGATTTTTGGACTTTCGACGCGGGTATCGCGCGCCGTGAGAGTCACTGCAGTCTTGCAATTTGTATGTATATGAGTTTATAGGCGACATTTCGGACGCAAGACTCTATGGCTGACGTATAACGAGAAATTTTCGGTCGCAATTGCGTGAGAGATCGTAATGTCGGCTGTTAAACAGTGTGTAATTTTGGTGCAACGCGTAAAGAAAGCCGTGCGTCGTTGCCAAATCCAGTTTTTAAGAAAACCAGGCTTCTTTTTTCTTAGGTCCTGTGTACAAATATATACACACGCATTTGTAAGCGTCTCGGAAGTGAGAGACTCGGCGCGCTTTTCGAAGGATTTCTTTTATTGTGGCAGATCGTTACATCAGTATATAGCCTTATTACGTATGCATCGTCTATACGGCTATCGAATGACGCGATCTCATCTCGCGTTTCTTTCCTGGTATATTAAAAACTGTCTTCGAGCAAGTGGTGCCGCGCTTTTATAATGTAATCGCAACTCGCTTTTATCCTGTATACACTTTCCGCGCAAGACAAGTTACGAATCGTCAAGCAACGACTTCCTCGAGATGCAAGTGATTTGCATGCGCAGTAAAATCAGCCGATTCTCATCTCGCATCCTCAAATCCAAATGAGATATACGCGTGCAAATCAAAGAGCCTCGATGAACGAGCTACTATTAGTGCATCGCAGCTTATGATCGATCTATACGTGCGTCAAATGTCGCGGAGATTCGATCTCGGAATGTGTATATCGAGGGAATGCGACGTAACTCATAATGCGGAGAGAAGTTATAGCGAAGCTGCGTGCAGAGAAAGACGGAAAAAGAGGCAGACGAAGAGAGAAGAATTTCTGGTCGAGAGCAAAGTGGACGAGCGACGCAAATAGGAAATGGCAGAAGAGAGATATACGCGCGTCAGTCCTGACGGCATCTGTCTCTCTCTCTCTCTATCTCTCGTTCTCTTATTACTTCGAGAATGAGAGAGAGAAAAAATGAAAATTGTTTTTCTGTTATTGAATGCCGACCGATGACGTTACGACCAGTTTGCGGAGACTTCTGTACCACGAGAGACTATCCCTCTCTTTCCTTTTCGCAGATGTCATGCCAGGCAATTCTCTTCTTTCCGCTTATTACAAGCCATGGCTTCGTCGGAATTGCCATCTTAAATGATTCGCTGATTTGTATATAAAACATTATTCACGCGGCAAATATTTAATACAATTTTGATTAAAAAAAGTTATACAGCTTAACGAGTTATTATCTAAAAATTGGTAACAAAACAATTTTCTCTGAATCCAATAAAAAAAAAAGAAAAAAAAGATCGAAAACAGGTATAGAAGCAACGAGTGCAACACTTTTTCGCTCTTCGATTGCACCATGGAATCGCACGCGTACTCACACGTACACATCACAGCGAGAGAGTGAGAGAGAGAGAGAGAGAGAGAGAGAGAGAAAGAGGGAGGAAACGATAGAGGCGCACTGGCGCGCGTAACACCGGATTACGTATTCCTCGCGGGCTGGAAGTTATGCGCTCTCGTACCGACTGTATACACACTCGCAGCTCTCCTGGGAAGTGAGAGACATGCACACACACACACACAGGCAAACAGCAAGTGAGAGAGAAAGAGAGAGAGAGAGAGATATACGCCTTGTCGATATAGAGAACATTAGCGCGCCCGCTGCGTGACTCTTACTCAAGGTCTCTCACTCCGCGCCGCGCGCGCGCCTTTCCCATTTGCAGCTGGCGCGCACCAACTCACAGATAGACACGCACACACACACACACACGTTTTATGCCGCGCACTGCCGATCGCGAAGGTCGGACTATCCTGCATCGCGCGCTCTTAATATGTATGTACACCCAGAGACATTGTACGTGCGTGACACATCGGCCTGCGTATCCGTGTATATGTGCGCGATGGAACAAAACGTGAAAGCGCATGCGCGAAGATACCAAAGATCGGTTCGCTCTTCATGGATGGGGATTCGATTTTGTTAGGTTGTACCTTGAGCTTTGCGGAGGGAAGGATATGGGTTTTGGTTCATGGAGCTATTGCGATTGAAGAGCGCAAGATTTGAGTGCTTGCGCGCCGGAGGAAAGTCGCGGCATGGCTATTGTGACTGGCGAACAATAATTTCACTGTTTAGTCATTTTCACGTACTGGCCGTGCTGGCGTGCTATACCTTTTTTTTTTGTTCTTCGTGTTGAAAGACTTGTTTTGGTATAGGAACAACGCGCGAGCGTTATGTAAGCACGCGGGTGTGGAGAAAATATAAATTACAATGATTTACTAGTCGTAGTAGTATACAACTCTTTTCAAAACCTCGTGTTACACGATCTTCGAGCTTTCGAATAATAGTAAAATATTGGAATTGAATTAGCGACAAATCAAGTGCCGATGCTGGGATATATATTTTCGCATTGACAATCTCATACGATGAATTTTTAACGATATATAAGTGTAATATTACGTAAACGTTGAATGAATGATACTGATTGTTTGATATAATTGTAATGCAATGTAACATAAGGACTATAATGTGGACTGATTCTAAAAATCTGGTTCTGCAGGAAAATTTTTTTACTAACTTTTTATTTCTCTCCTAGGAATAAGGACGTACGCGATGATGCCATAGACATCGTTGGACAGTGGACGGTGCGGAATTGATCATATTTTTTTGACGAAAAGGAACAAAGAAGATGATGTCATATGGCATCATTAATCATGTAAGGATCACTTAACTATATATATATGTAAACAAAAAGGAATAGCAACAAAACTAAACGCCATCGCTAAATTTAAACATGCTAAATCCTTTGAGCAGTGATGACGTTCAGCTTTCAATCTTCCAGTGTATAGCAACAGAGAAAACTACACTATTTTCTTGCCTCTTTCTACCTATGTCATACTCGACAAAAGAACAAAAGCTATTTTTCCCTTGAACGCAATCTTTCCGATCCGTACAAAATCATAAATATACGACTCAGACAGTGCAGATCGTTAATTAATTACTTACACGCTGGTCTGGTGCTTTGCAGACGATGTATCCGGACGGATTACTGACGCTTCACTACGGCAAGCATCCAGCGACCTTGGCTGCCGAGGTCGGGGCTTGGTACTCGGGTGATCGTCACGTGGACGTGACCCTGGCCTGTGACGACGGCTCAGTCGTCCGGGCCCACAGGGTCGTTCTGGCAGCAGCTAGTCCCCTATTGGCTAGTCTACTCAGGAATCCGGCGCTGGATCACGTGGTGCACCTATCGGGGGTGCGCAAGACCCAGCTGAGCCATCTGCTGGAATTTCTCTACAATGGCGAAGCTCTCATACCCGTGAGTGTTGATTCGACTTCGCAATAACGACACGATGTCCTATATAACGATATTTGGTGTAACCGCGGCAATTCTTTTGTGGTTCTTTCAGTCAACGGAATTGACGCCGTTGAGGGAACTGTTCGAGCTTCTGCAAATAAAGTCGGAACTGTTCGAGCCGAATCAGTCACAAGGCTCGACCGGCTCCGAGCCAGAAAGGTTACCCACCCCACAACCCTCGGAAGAAGGCCAGGAAAGCTCGAGTTACGAATCGCAATATGACGGCAGGTAAGTGATTGATATCGCGATCCTTTGACTTACCATCTATCCTGGGTACAGATTTAAATACTCGAAGCTCCACGCATGGAACCGACCCACCTACAAATTCTTTCTACGTGTTTTCCAAGTTGTTGGGCAACTCGAACGGAAGTGACTTATCGTATATCGCCCGAATCCAAGTTTATACAGTAACCTTTTCTCGGGCCTTTACGTAAACCATTTCACAGTACCACCTTTGAATATTTAAGCCTCGGTTGAGACATTCCCGATCGTACGATCGATAACACTTTCCCGTTTTCACAAAAAGTACAAACTTCCAAGACAACCATATTACCACCACCAGCTTGGCCAGAATGTCACCGTACATCGCTATACAGAAATAAAACGCGAGTGTGCACAACATTTCTAGAGCCATATATACCATCCCTAGAAACACCGACATTACTGACTCTTCGCCCCATTGTGTAATTGCAGACAGTCGAACAATCCGGCAGACTGCTGCTCGGTGCTGATAAAGACCGAGGATGGAAACGAGGAGGAGGACGAGGCTGAACCCGAGGTGGACGTAGAGGGCGTCGAGAGCACCGAGGGCGAGACCGTACACTCGGAGAACCGGGAGAGCAGCATAGAACCACCCCGCAGGAGGGACAGTTCCGATCCCGTCAATCTCAGTCTGAATTCCGGGGCCTCGACGACCAGCGAGAGCTCCCACGACATAGTGCACAGGCTCGAGTCCTCGTTAAGGGGCTGCCTCGAGGAGACAGCCAACAAGTACCGCGAGGCGAACAACAGCGAGGCCTCGCAGCAGAGGGAGCGAGACCGGGAACGGGAGAGAGAACGCGAACGAGAACGGGAACGCGAGCGAGAACGAGAACGAGAACGAGAGCGCGAACAACAGCGGGAACAGCAACGCGAACAGCAGAGGTATGGACGATGATCTGGACGATCTGGAATCCAAATGTCAGAGTCGGGAAATTCGTGGGTGTTTTAATGGGACATTGTTTACGTATGCGTAGGTCGAACTTCCGTCACGAGAAAGCTGCGCTAGAGCGACGAGAATCCCTGGAGGAGCAGGACGAACGACGTAGACAGCTGGCGGCGAGACTGGCGCTCGGTCTGGAGACGACGAAACGGAAGCCCGAGGAGTTGCCGATACCGGCAGCGGAGGCCTATGTAGTTACGCCCCACAGGAAGCGTAGGCCCGGATTCCATAATGCGCCTGCCCAGAATCCCGCCTTCGTACCTTTCAATCCGGGCTTCGAGACGCCGAGGAGGCTGCAAGCTCCGCACGCGCTCAGCGTCTCCGCGCCGCCCTATCCAGTAAGACTTATCTTATACTCTTAATTTAATATATCAGCTGAATTTCATATCGATTGTATGTTAACAAAATCTCTCTTGTATACTACTTTGTAAATTCAACCTTTGCCAGTACATTTCAACTTTGCGAGTGGTTTATACGTTGTGTGTACTTCGCAGCTCGACGGGAAGATAGTAGAACAGGCCGATCTTTTTTAAATCGGTAGCCTGTTCCTCGAATCTTCATGCATTCAATATTTATATCGGTTATGAAATTGGTTTATTTAAAAAAGTAGAATAAATAATATTACTTAAATAAATATAAAGACCATGCCACACTTCGGTATTTTTGGGGGATACCCCCCAACTCGTGTTATACTCATGAAAATCATTCTTTGCAGCAGGACAGATCGATGACGCCGCCTATAATAATTCACCGGCCTCCGTCGGCCGATCCAGCTACAGCGGCGGGCCTCGAGACACCATGGGGTGCCTGGACCTTACCCCCCTCGCGTGCACCGCCAGCTCCGTCGTCCGAGGACTCGCCGAAATCGACGCCCGTGCGCGAGTATCGCTGCACCTACTGTGGCAAGCAATTCGGCATGTCCTGGAACCTCAAGACCCACCTGCGCGTACACACAGGCGAGAAGCCGTTTGCCTGTCGGCTCTGTGTCGCCATGTTCAAGCAAAAGGCTCATCTGCTCAAGCACCTGTGTTCCGTTCACCGAGGTGTCATAGCAGCGCCCGACAATACCTTCACCTGCTGTTTCTGCTCGCTGAGCTTCGACAGCCAATCGGAACTGATTAGGCATCTGTCGGGACCGCACAACAGTCTACTGCTCAGCAAGAATCTGCACGACTAACGAACGAGCTGAAGTGGCTCATCGCCTACCCGATGGGGATCTCGATTCTTTCGTTATGACAAGCCACGCTGTACCAAAGTTGGATATGTAGTTTTGGCTGGGACCGGTTGCGTTCGGTGTTTCCGTATTTTGGTACAGTTTTGTTGCGCTAAATCGATGGTTACCTTGATTATTTTTCTGATTGCCGAATACTGTGGCAACGAGCGAAATGTGAATTTTTAGTGACAAATTTTGGGCTATAATGTACGTTGTTGTGAGATTTCGTGGATATGAATTTGTGATTGGTAGCGAAAGGTATTGCGTTGAGAGCATTAAAGTTTGAAGCTTACCAGCGATGGTCTATCTTTTACAAATTCAACTTAATGATCAATGAGTTTTCGAAGCGTTAATACCTTTTAATATCAACTGTTGTACCATACACAAGATGATTTATAGAAAAGAACCATTTCTATTTAATTCAGAGATTTCGACAATTGGGTACCATCAATTTAGAATGTTTCGTCGCGAAAGAAAACTATCTGAATTTTCGAAGATAACTAAAGTTTGTTGTTTCTTAATACAATAAGTATAGGATGAATATTGTCTTTGGTTGATAATCGAGATCCTCAGTAATCGAAATCGAACTCGTCATCGGCTTGAATGCTTACACTACCGTAATGATCAGAGATGATCAAAATCGCCGAGCGAATGCGCGTGTAGAGTCTATCCGTTGCCGTAACAATTCGATCCTATCGGGAGAGTCTTGCTCAATCATCGACGATGTAACTAAACAAGAGAAAATCAATTTTTTTTTAGCAAAAAGAAAAAAAAAGCAAACCGTCCGCACAAAGATCCTAGCGACAATCAAGATGATTGCGCGCGATCGTAAACCAAGGACAATAACCGCTCGACGACGGAGAATTTCGGTGAGTAATGTATATGTAAACCGTTTCTCCGTTGGTCGACCAACAAAGCCTTTCTTTTTTTTTCCACCGCCTGAGCGCGAAAAAAGAAAGATATTGCAAATACGCCCTAACAGCCTCCCCCAACCCCTTTTACTCCCCCCTTTTTAATGCTCCCCCCTCCCCACCCGTCCCCCCTATTTTTGTTCTTAGATGATAACGATAGTTTCATTTTATTTTTTGTCTTTTTTTGTGTACATAGTGTTACATACGAAACGAGAATGTATGAGTTGTTATTTATTTTACATTTGCAATGGGACCAACCGAATTTCCACCGAATAACAGTTATTAGAATGTAGATCTTTTAGCGGCCTGCCTACAATCGCCTCGAACAAAATATTTTTTTTTAATGTAAAAAAAAAAGTAAAAGAAATGTGTATAAACGACACACGATGCGTCTCGAGATATATTTGCAAGAGAGAGAGAGAGAGAGAGAGAAAGAGAGAGAATATGTTACCTTATTTGCTTTTCGGACGATGATGATACGATGTATATTGCGAAAGAAATGATGCGATATTGGCTCGTCGATGTGTACGACTCATTGTTTACAATCCACCTTTCGAAAATTGTTTGTCTCGTTCAAAGATCTTTCTGTATACTTTCGTCTTCCTCTCCGATTTCTTTTTCATGACTCCCCATCTTTATTAAGTGACTCGAGTGCCTTGTCAAATGGGTCCAAATTGGTCGATTGGGCAGTGATTTCATGTGTTCATAGGCTTAAGCGTTTTTAGATGAAACATTATAAAACAAAACAAGCGAGACGAGAAGGAGATAGAGAGAAAAGCGTAGTTAGAAGCGAAGTTCTTTTTTTCTGTTTGTTTTTCTTTTTGTGTCGAGGAAAAAGGAGTAAGAAAATGAATAAACAAATTGGTTTATAACAAATGATTCTTCTTTTTTTTTTAAATCTGTAGTAGCTGCAATTTAAAAATAAAAAAAAAGTAGTGGACGGAGAGATGTTCGATGAGAGAGCGTGCGATAAGGATTGGATGTATGAATGGACTCGATTTTTTCTTTGCAAAACGAGAGAGATGCAGCGACAATAGTGCGTCATTGAACAATATTTTTTTTTGCACTACATCGTGTGCGCTCTTTTGCGAGGAAAAAGGTAATATGACGTGAAAGAAGCGAGTCATAGGTAGTCGCGTTGAATTTATATAAGTATATATATATTAGCGTTTTTATCTCTCTTTTTGATTGTTGACGCGGGTCGTCAGGTCAAACAAAAGCATAATAATAAACAAAAAGTACAGAAAGCAAAACCCTTAATTGAGAGTTTAGATTTGGTACCTCGAAGGGTTCGGCCTCGTTTACATTATACACACTTTACTTTTTCACTCAAACGCGTTGTCTCGCGTGCACACACCACTTCCGCAAAAACACGATTTTATTTTATTTTTTTTTCGTCTAAATTCAACAAACACAACGCCTCCATAAACGATCGTACAATTCTTTTTTAAAACGAATCAATATTCTCTTTGGCCGAGTCAGAAACGCACACAACATTCCACAACGAGCGCGTGTACATATATATTCAAAGACGTATAAGCTTAATCTATCGGAGGAAAGCAGCGCGGGATAAAGAATCATAATTATTTTTACTTGGATGGAGAAAAAAAATCTGTTCGACGAAGGGTGAACAGTGCCGCATAATCTACCCCAGCCGTGAATAACAAATGGAAAGTGTTCGTGTATCAAACACAGCGACTACGCGCACACCTTTTGATTATGTAACTATTACACTCTTTTTTTTTTCTTTTAATTTAACGCATGAAATAATTAATTAAACGAAGCAGTCACACCAAAGATACGTTCGTAGGGCCGTTCGAGCGTAGGCTTTTTCTCTCTTTTGT
>UELV01144139.1:0-11320 GCA_900490015.1 Megastigmus stigmatizans | reverse complement strand
CTCTCTCCCTCTCTCTCTCTCTCTCTCTCTCTCTCTCTCTCTCTCTCTCTCTCTCTCGCTGCCTCTATAGTCTCGGAGCCCCCGGTGCAGCAGACACAGCCTCAATCACCGCAACCTGCTGGTCAACCTAATCCAGCCAGCGGTGGCCTGGGCGCCCATTCGAAATCAATAGATAATGTCGGAGAGCCTCGTTCGCGCTGCACACACACTCACACACACACACACACACGGGGCGCGTCGTGTGACTCAGCGCTGACGCCGTCGCCGTGCACGCGAGAGAGCTGCCGGCGGTCGGCTCGCTGCTACAGGAATGCACTGCTGCGGTCAGCGTCAGCGAGCGAACTTTACGGAGGTGAGGCGCGGCTCGATGTAGTTTGTCTTGGGAGAGAAAGCGTTGACGGGACTGACGCGTAAGCCTTGGGGCGATGTAGGATTGTCGAGTATTTTTTTTTTGCAAAGATAGAGTTTCTCGGAGTGAAGTATAAATGACGGGTTTCGGAGTTACTTCTAATCTTAAGATATTACTTGTACACGGTGAATGATTATTATAGTGGCGCTATGCTATAATCTGTGAATTTTTCTTTTCAATTTCTTGTATTATTCATTGATATTCATGCTTTTCACAACAATATAATTTCTGGATGGATACTTTAAGTTTCTTACATACACTGTATACATTACCATCTGTATTATGCTTGAAGATTATCAGGAATACTTTAAAATTGATTTAATAACTATTTATCAGATCAGCGATACATCCGTAAAATATTCAATTGGTTTCATATAAAATCTTTCTCTTAATATGAGAGAGGATATAATTATTAAAATATCCCCTACAGTTCGGAATTAATGAGTAGATATTACGAACTATAATTGTCTCAAATTATGACGATAGAAACGAATTTAAGCAAAATCGATACAACGAAAGTGAATATTCTAATTACTCCAGCATACTGTACTTTTTTCCACAAATACATCCAGCAGGCTGGATGATCTTCCAGTTTTTCATGAGAGCCATTTCGATCAATTACAATGCAATGCACCCATGAACCTGCCCTGTTTTGCTTGACGATGGAAAGGCTCATTTCTCCGTACGATGCATATACACGTTTCAGAGAGTGAGAGAGTGAGAGAGCAAGAGTGAGAGAGAGAGAGAGAGAGAGAGAGAACAGGAGACAGAGGAAGGCGAGGTCTAGTAGCCGCAGGTAGTCCCGCGCCTCCCGAGGCCTCCGCAAGCCTCCGAGTCCCGTCGTCGTCGGTTCAACTACACGACGTCATGAATATTCAGGACCTTCGCCTCGTTCAATATGAATGCCGTTGATCTTGGCCGGGGTCGAGCGTCTATCCCACCTCTTACTCTCCTTTCCTCTCTCTCTCTCTCTCTCTCTCTCTCTCGTCTCGTTTACGTAAACTCCGCGACGCTGGCGTGGTCCTGGCTCGCCGGGAGTGTATAGAGGGAGGAGGAAGCCAGCCAATAAATAAGCGCGTCTCGCTTGGATGGACTCGGAATCGAAATGTTCTGCCTGATCTTTCGTGGATGCACCCCCCCCCCTTCGCCCGGTTTTTACATTAGTCTCTCCATCTCGATTTTATGAAGTACTTGAGAGCTGATTTTACTTAGAATTCGGCGACCGATGATTCCCTGCCCCTCTTCTCAAAATCAATTTTTTTTTATTCAAAAAATTATCATTGAAAGTAAACTATATTAATAAGGAATATTAAATTAGGCTATATATATCATATAATTGATACAATGTTTAAAGGAGCTTATATGTCGTTATATGAAAATTTCCAGTCTCATTAAATTCGCACGTATTTTCATATGTATATATGCTCGCGCTTTTTTTAAATGTGCGGATACTGTACGATACAATTTATATTCTACTTAGCCTCATTCACATAATGAATACGAATATTCATTGCCATTCTTATAATACTTTTATGGAAGAAAAACAAAAGATTTCATTATCGTGGAAATAATAGATAGCCGATAAGTAGACATATTTATTGCTCTTTTCCACATTCAACTGTTAAAGATATAGAAGTAGAAATAAAGACCAATGACAATTTATTATTTATCGTCTGCTTCATTAAGTCGAAGATTTAATGACAAAATGCAGTTATTGTGTCCGTCATTGCCGTGACAAATAATGTATATCAGATGAAAAATCTGCAGACAGGAATTCACACATAAATATTCGAACTGATTCGAAAGATATTTCTTAATAAATTACGTCTTTTTACATACTACTTAATGAAATACCACAAGGATTTTGTCCAATAAACAAATTTTTTCTTGAACTGAGTTGCATAAAAAGTCATAATTTTAGTGAATGTCAACCACATGTGGAATCAATATTGCTGGCTTTGTCATATATTTATAACCAATTCTTTTAATATTATCTCAAATATCCATTACTTCTAGACATATTAATATACATCATTCAAAAGACTCGTTGTTATAGAGGGATTATAAAAAATTAAAATTTAAAAACCGAGATTTCGATGCACGAGCCAGCGCAATACGTAAATTGTATCGTTAACCAACACTTCTCATTAGTCACGAAAAAAAATGTAGCGGGCAAATCCCTGTTTATTTATTTTTTTTTTTTTCCTGTTACAGCGAAGCACATCCAAGCCCAGTAATTAAACTTTCCTTCGCGGTCATAAAGTGGACGAAGCGACTCGTCGAAATTTCGCCGTCGCAAAAGCAAATGAGTAGGCGCGCAGCAGCGGCGTCGTAGTCGTGTAGTCGTCCTTTATACTATACGAGACTCGTCAGGGTTTTATGCGCGATTTTCGAAACGAAACGAAATCCCAAAGGCAAGCTCTCGAAAAGTTGAGTGTCGTCGCGCAAACTCAAACGCGTGTTGCCTCTCTTTCAACTTCTCTCTGCGTGTATGTGTATTAATGTGTGTCTGTATGAATGTGAGTATGTGTGTGTGTGTATGTGCGGATGTGCGTATATAGGTGAAGCTGGCTCAATCGAGCTAAACAACACTTGGAGGCGAGCCCCAAAGATTCGGACGCGTCTATACTTCAAACGCCTCTGAAATCTGGCGGTCTCTATCGCTCGTCAACGTTGTTTACATAGTAAGTTCGGAGATGTGAATCGAGTTATTCTGATCCGATTCCGATCAAACTATTTCGGCACTCGGGATCTGTAGATTGGAATTTAATTAAATGGAGTTTCAGTCTTATGACCTTGTGTGAATAATATCCATAATTATTTTAAAAAACGCTTAACAAATATTCATTTTCATCTAGAATAAATAGTTTTAGATAACAAATTAAAAGAAATATTAAATTATAGACAGCTGAAACTTCTTTCAAAAGCATATTGTAAATTTATGGCCATAAAAATTAAAGAAAAAAAATGAATCTTAAAAATTATTTTTCAGTCCCCATTCCATAAAAAACGACTAAAATGAATTTTTGAAATTTAAAAATCGGTACATCTATTAATTTCTCTTTGCTCATTGAATAGAATAATGAATACATAGTGACAACGATTAAAAAAACATATATAGCGTTAAATGCAAAAAATTTGATATTTCAAAGGTGAATTTAAAAAAGGTTTCATTAAAATAATAAAATTTGGTAAAATCGTAAAGATCGAGTACTCGGGAAGCGAAAATTTCTCTAGTAAATTCCAGATCTAAAATCTCTATAAAATCCGCCCAATACCAAAGCGTATCCAGACAGCATGAAGCATCGCGTCGCGTGGCCTCCTTGCAATCTATGACAACTCAAAATCTGACCTCGCATACACACCTGGGGAAATTTTGCGCAACCTATCGTCCACTTCTCACCCATACACACACGAGGTTAACTCGTGCCCAGAATTGCAGGCCCTAAATTATTTACGCGCTCTAACGAAGCCATTGTTCGACTCTCGCTCCTGTAAAACCTCACATGAACTTCATCTCTCTCTCTCTCTCTCTCTCTCTCTCTCTCTCTCTCTCTCTCTCTCTCTCTCTTATCCATTGGTCTAGAGGTCTCTTATCTTTAGCGTAGACGCGCGATGTCGTTGTCTTGGTCGGTCGAGCATTTGGGACTCTCGGAGCCTCGCGCTCGCCCCTCTCTCGCCAATGCTCTTTATTATTTATAGGAGGAGTAGCACCGCGGAGAGAGGACATCATAATCCGAAAGAGAAGAAGGAGCGAAGGAGAGGAGAAAGAGGATGAGACTATAGAGAGGAGGAGAGGAGAGAGGAGAGCGTGACTCGGCGAAATAAATGAGCCGCGATCGCTCGATAATAATGCGAGGCACGAGCGAGCAGCTATCCCCCGCAAACTTTACTTCGCCTCTCCCGCGAGCTTCGCCGAAAATTATTCGAAAGGGAGAGAGAGAGAGAGAGACGGAAGAGCTGTTTCCGGAGATAATAATAAACAAGCGGCTGCGCCTCGATGTTGAATCGCGGAAATGCCGAGTGCTGAACAGCAGCGGCATTCGTACAATACCCGATAACCCGCGCGCGGCTTGGTTAAGTGAACACCCAAAGATTGGGAGAATGGCACGAGGGCGAGGGAAGAAGGGTATAGACTACTTGCGCTGTTGAGCGATATATACTTTGGCAGACGAAACAATGCGGAATTGGTAAAACTTGGTGCGGGATCAGCTGTACGCTGGTTTTGGGAAAATAAATCGATCGAATGGGGAACTTGTTTTATTCCAATCATTTCGATGCGAAATTGTTTCGTGGAGATGATGCGAGCTGTACACGATTCACGGAATAATTAATCTTTATGACAGCCTTTTATTCATTGCACATATTTTTCGACTATAGTACTTAATTCATCATATATTTGTACACGATTTATTACAGGTATATATTAGTACATTCGTATAGCTAGTAAAAGAACATCATTAGTTTGAATATATTCTTTGGTTTGTCTACATATTGATGTATTATAAAATAATAAAAAAACGTTAGTAAAAGCAGATGTTCGACATTAGTTAGGTTACCGTTTTACAGCCGTCGCGAACTAAAATATGTTGCACGCGAACTATTGTAATAAATACGATCTCTATATTAGTACAAGATAATTTTATATTTTATTATATATACTCGTTTTTCTTTGTTAAAAGAAATCTTTATTATGTAGGTAGATAAGATTACAATAAATTACCGCCAGAACTTTCATTAAATTATGTTGCTCTATTAAAAAAATTTATAACAAACAAATTATCCGTTATTTTTACATAACAATTGAACGACCTTTGTAAACTAAAATTTCTTATTCAAGTACGTTGTAGAGCAGCAACATAGCTATCTGCTTGTTAGTTACTTATAATACCTTAAGTACATAGTACATGCTTCTCTTTCATGATTACATAAGACAAGATATAATATTCTTATCAAACAGCATGACAAACTAATACCCATAGTGCATTCGTCAAACGCGACAACGTAGGCAACGGGGGTGTAAAGACAGAGAAAGAATTCTACTGAACTAGATTTCTCAGTTACCTCTTCGAGAGAGAGAGAGAGAGAGAGAGAGAGAGAGAGAGAGAGAGAGAGACAATGGGCCAAAGCCACGCAACGGTATACCGCTGCAATAGCGGTGCGTCGACAAAAGGGCTAAGTGATTCCTCGAGGGTATATACGAGCGCCTGCAGCGACTGATGCTTTTCTTTCGACGTATGACTGCGCGATTGCGATCGCGTACACTAATCCCAAATCATCCGCTCTATTACTTCTCTGCAATTTCGCTCTCTTTCTTTTGCGCTATCTGAGAAATATAGTTATACGAACAGAAAGAGCACGCATTCTGCACGCTGTTCGTCTTTCAGCACCTACTCTTTTCTGATTCACTCATACACTATACTTTATATTATTTTTTTTTATTTTCTCGTATCTTAAATTTGGCTCGTGTATGCAATGATTTCAAGATTAATAAATTAGCAAACAAAACTGTTGTACAAGAGAACGAGTTATATCGTCTACACATTTTTCATAACTTTTTATCTTATTCATTTAGATATCTTTGTAACTACGGCTTAAATGAAGGCTGAAGAACTGCAGTTGAACAAGTCGTACTTTCAATTAATTTAAATATACAATTACTGCATTTGGAAGCTACTTTTCAGGTAATATCTCCCGGCACAGGAAGGTTAACATATTGATGACTACAATTACGTTTACATTTTACAATTACATTTTAGAGCCCATAAATGACTATAAATAAGGTAAAATAAACAGGTCTTTGCTATGAAAAGTAAGGTTCCAATAATAAATCTAATGAAACAGTTCCTCGATATGAAAGCTATCCTATACTCTTCAAAGACATATCTAAGCTTGTATATAGCACTCAAAACGCAGGCAATAATCCAGATATTCTACAGACGAAAATGGCCTCCAAAAATTAGCGCAAAACAACAAGCTCCACTTTCCACATGCACACACTCCCTTTCTTCTTCTCATTGTCTCGAGTAACAGCTCTCGTTTCTCCTTTATTTCTCTGTCCTCCTCGCCCCCCCCCCTCCTGTCACCTCTTTCTCGACCTCTCGCCCCAGCTTTATTTTATTTCCTCCATTGTTTTCACTCTTCGGCTCCTACCGTAGGTAGGTAGTTCTCTCCTCCTCCGCCTCATTTTCTACTCGCACATCGGGTCTCTTCTCGTATAAGCCAAGTGCTAGAGAGAGAATGAGAATGAGAGAGAGAAGAGACTCCCATATCTCTTTCTTGATTTCTTCCCGGTTCGCAGTGAATGTTGGTATTATATTACCCCAGGGCCGGTCCCCTTTTGTTTCGGCGTTCCGGCGTAGTCCTATTGAACCGCGGCGGAAGAGACACACCGTGGCCGACGCGAGCCTTTTTCTTTCAATATTTTTTGAATTCTTTTCTATGGGCTTATACTTTCATTTTTCTGACTTTGTTACCTTTTTTTATAAAGAAAAACTTTGATTAGCTCGCTTACTATTTTACCGGTACTAAACATACTTTATTGGTTATAGGCTGAACTTTTAATGGATATATGTTAAAATTGTAAATATTTCAAGATTAAGGTTTTAATGTACAACAACCGGAATATAAGAGACGGAAAAAATTTTGCACTAAACAAAATCTTAAGTACCTATCAAAAGCCTTAACTGCATTTTTGCAACACTAAGTCAATATAGCTAAAGTTATTACAATGAAATTATAACGATCAAATAAAAATATTATGTTTTACAAAACATTTATACAAACTTTTATAAACAATTTCACTCTTGTCTTGAACAATTCCCTTGTTTACTCCAGCAAAACCGCGTTATCTTTTCCTAAGCCTCCTTCTACACACGATTCCATTCTATTTTCCTCTCTTCTATTCTCTCTTCCTTCCTTTCCAGGAAAGCTCTCGCCTTGCTCGTCGCATCGCTTTTCACGAATAGAAAGAGAGGAAGAAAGAATGCGCGAGATCTTTTGTACGCATCCGACGGTCTCTCTAGCTCTCTTCTTTCTCGCATTGTCCAAGCAACGCTCATCTGTGGCCGATCACGTCGGCGGATTTCATTTGCTCGGAGCGCGTCGTGAGCTTCCGGCTTTTAAGACCTTACGTTTCTTTTTCTCCTGGCCATCCTAATCTTTAGCCTTTCTATTTCTTTCTCTTCCTTCCCTCCTCCTACTATACACTGTTTTTTTCCTCTCTTTAACGGAAGATGAATTAATGTACTTTTTGGCTTTATTAACTTTAGAGGGTATGTCTATAATCCTATTTGAAGACTTTGCTATTCGATGTTCGTTAAAGTGGCTTATAATTTCTTTTTCGTATATTTCAAGACGCCTATTGCAAGGATTTAATTGTTGTCTAGACTTAAAATTTTGAAAGCCTTCAGTTGATTAGATTAAGAACTTCCTAAGGATAGTGAAACATCGTCTAGGTGGAAGTCAACAAAGTAAATGCAGTGTAATAAAAAAGTAGAATATATTATAGATGATCAAGTGGCGATGATGACGAGGATAACCATGAATTTTTGCGTTTTAATATCAATAAAATATGATTATATAACGAACTTAGAGTATTATTAATTTAGCAAAAGTATATGGAACATTCACCAAAATTCCTTATACCTATAATCTGATCAATATTAAGTATAGGCAGAACAGCTGTCTAAGCGACAGTAATTATCGAAAAATACAGAAGTCGATTGTGCTTCTTATGATTACAAAGTACAATTCTTTATTAATCCAAAACTCTTGTAAAAGTTTGTGAAAGGACTTGGCCCCTGTAAGAAACAAGTAATTCAGCATAAATAATACAGTGTCATAAAATCTGGTACCCAAGTACTCAAAAATAAATCTCTCCTAAAACGAAATAAACATAATAACGAAATACCTGCGGTCGGCATGTAAATCCATTCAGCGAGCTCTCGCGCAATCCCAACGATGCAATTAAAATAAGTCGTGGGAAAAGTATAATGCGCACGAGCGCTAAAAACCTTACGCTACCGCGATCTCCTACCTTTCGCATCGAATATGCATACAACCGCGTGTAGGTATTTATATTCAGAATGAAGCAGAACGTTGGGAAACTGAGAGAGAGAGAGAGAGAGAGAGAGAGAGAGAGAGAGAAGAAAGATCGCGCACAACGGATTAATGCACGAGCCGTTGAATAATATAATTTTCATTAAATTGACTGCAATAACAGCTTTGGCTGAGAGAGGGGTGCGAAAAAAGTCTTGGGAAGGTTTTCGTAAAGCACCCAGTGAGTTTTGCAGAGGTAATTGCTGGAAAGTTGGGACGGTTATATCTCAACGTTCCTGAAAATACCGTTTGAATTCCGAAAATAAGGGCTCTTCCGAAAAAACTGGAATGAGTTCTAAAATAATTTAAAGCTGATTTTTAAAAAACTTTTGATGTCCAAGTCTATTGACTTAGATTTGTATAAATTTTTTTCTAATTTGTTAATTGACTTCATGAGCTAAAGATAAAAGAACAAGATTGAAATAAGAATGAATGATAAAATAAGACCTAAGAAATGTCATCGCTTCGAGTAGAAAAGATTATTAAATTTAAAAGAATAACTTATTGTTTAACGAGAAAGTTGGGAAAAAATTGATTGAAAATCAGGGCCTTGGTATACTCGTCGGTTTCTACTTTTATTTATTAGCATTTTAAAATGCCGTTTCAAAAAATATTGAGTTCAATATGCAGATTGCTTTTAATTTAATTTATACATCACAAAGCACGACAAAAGTAAAGGAAATACGAAAATTAGCCCTTTTTATCTTATTTGCAAATTGATTAAACTTTTCGTTTTCTGTGTATTCTGTAATAGAGGAAGAATTTTGGGGTTTATGGAATCTCTATTTTGTAAAATAAATATTTGCCTCAGAGCAAAGTTGACTATTCCTATCTCGTAATTGGGTTAGATGTTATCATATCTGCGAAAAGCATAATAAATTTTAGCGCAAAAGTTGCCTTAAAATTCAAAAGGGAACATTGTAAATGCATTTATATTAGAATGTGTAATCTATAAAATAAGGCTTGTAGCCGAAAAGGATAAAGATAAAAGTGGTGTTAAATAAAATAATGATGAAATAACATGAGTAGTAACGATGAGAATCAGTCAGACATGGCTGTAGAAAGATTATGCCAGCGTTAGCATCCAACACCAATTAAATTTTTACAACTTTCTCTCACCAGATAAAACAGTTACATACCTGTTAAATAGGACTTTCTGCATTCTAAATTCTGAAGTACAAAACTTTTCGACTATTCACTTTAACTACTATCAAATTATTTTTGCAAACCAGGAAAAGCAAAACAATTTCCAGGGCCGACTGATTGTAGCCGATTCAACAAACTTCATCATCGCGGTTGCGAATAGAACCAAGCGAAATTATTTAATTTTCACTTTATTCCCGTAAACGCTACTACATTTACGATAGTAACACAACAACTTTAACCTCACGTAAGCGCACGACTGATGCGTTTTTAAAGAAAATTGTACAAAGAAACTTTAGCATTATACACTTTTGTGCGCGTGCCCTTTCTTTTTATTTTCCCGGCACAATAAAACTTTTTTATATATCCACCATTACTCTAAAACTTTCAATCGAAATAGCACAGATTTTTCGAAATAAAATAACAATGCATAGATAGAGTGTATATATATAGGTAGAGTCAGGGGAATAAAAGGGGGATACGAGGAAATAAATTATGGCGGGATAAAAAGTGAAATACGACATTAAAAGAATAAAAGGGAAAAATACCAGTAGAGGGGACCAGCAGCAGCAGCGACCTTTCATTCAATAAAGATTTAACGCAAAAAACGCGCAGCTGAACTGAACCACGGAAAAAGAAGGGCGAATTAACCAATAAAAAATTATGGAAATGGATGGAGTATAATATTATAAAGCTTAAAAGGAGCAGAAAGAGAGAAACCATACACGCTGGTAGAAGTGAAGGAAAAAAATAAAGGAGTGTAGCTGTGAGGGCTAGACCGACAACGTATTACATAATAATTGTCCCACGAGAGAAGAGAGGAAGAGGGAGAGTGGCTGTGCATGCCGAGATATCAAGATAAGCGAGCTTAATACATTAACGAGACTAATTAATATATCGCGATATCAGTTTTATTCGATTATATTGGGCTATCGCTGCTGCAGCTTTTAACTAGATTTTAGAAAATCGAAATATGGTAATTGTGGCACTGAGACTTGTAGCGAAAAATCTTTTTGCATTGATTCAAAACTAAACGTAATATCTGCATGCAAATTACTGTTGAGTTTTCGAGTCAATACGGATGTTCTATTAAAAATAGTGTAACTAAATTTTAACTATTCAAATATTTAAGATTATGATACAACAAAAACTAATGTAAATGAAATCTTTAGAGCAACATAAAAGGTATAAAATAATGGTCTCCCTTACATGGTGGAAAAGTTAAAAGAAATATTTCTATACTCGTCTGTTACTATTTTTATGGAGGGAACAATAGTTTCGTTCTTTTTTTAATTATTTTCTTTCGAGTAACTTTTTAAATTAAGATTTATCTTTAGATTCTTTAAAGAACGATGCCCATGGATATATGGAAATCGGCCCCCTATGGGGAACCTTTGAAACCTATGTCATCTTTTAAAGAATAAAAAAACACGAATTTTAAAAAAAATTCACCCCCCTAACCCCAAGGGAACTTAAGATATTTAACGGTAAAGTTTTCTTATCCTTATGATTGGTTTAATATGGAATATTCGAAAATTCAACTCTTAGCACAATATTTAAATGATCTATGAGGGGGAAAATTAAAGATTAGTTTTTAAAGGATCATTAATAACCTCATTCAAATGGGCGACACCCCACTAAGAACGTTTTTAGAGGGTAAACGTATGA
>UELV01144138.1:0-58333 GCA_900490015.1 Megastigmus stigmatizans | reverse complement strand
CTCTCTCTCTCTCTCTCTCTCTATGTGTGTATCTGTGTGTGTGTGTGTGTGTGTGTGTGTGCAGAGTTGGCTCGGCGCGAGCTACACTGGCGCTGTGCTCTAGAGAGAGCTCGATCTTTTATGCGGGCTCTGACGTTTTTTCGATTTTTTTTTCCTTTCCGCCGCTGTGGGTAGGCTCTACTGCCGTCGACACCGCCGTCGCTGCCGCCGGCACTATTGCAGCTGCTCTGGCTGGATTTTTCCGTCGACGGGAAAAAATTTTCTAGCGCGTAATACACTGCGCACGGGCGGGCTTTTGTGCTCTGCATAGGCTCTCTCTCTCTCTCTCTCTCTCCCTCTCTCTCACTCTGCAGCGTTGCTTCTTTTTCGCGCCGCTTTTTTCTCTCCACCTTATTTGATTCATCAGCTTTTCGGATGACGCTAGACATTCGCATCCGTAAATATTATAGGCGGCACTGTTTGTTTCTTTTGTTTCCGAGATTCTCATGTGAACGTGCAAGCTTCGTTACAGTGCATATACGCGACGTCGTCTGGGCTTGTCTCCCGCGGATATCGCTTTTAAATAATCCACGCAGCGAATATAGCGAGTATGCACACGACAACACGAACCGAAATCCACACGTTCTTACTTTGATTCATTCATCATGACTCTCCGAATGCAATTTTTATTTCCTTTTTTGCCATTAAACACACGCGCACACACGGATGCACGCGTGTAATGCAGCCTACTTTTTCGATGAAAACTTAATGCCGGCGCAATTATTTCGACGAAGCGAGTCTGGAGCTTCGGCTTCTCTCTTTTTTCGGAGAGCTATGCGCCGCGACGTACATATATACATGTATATAAAAAAAGTGTCGCTCGCTCGCTGGCTCGCTCGCTCTGCACTCTCTCTTCATTCTCGAGGATGGCGGAGTAGAGAGAGAGAGAGAGAGAGAGAGTAAGCTTGCAAGCGCAGCTTTATTCTCGGATGAAAGCAGAGTCGCGAGCTGCTCGAGGGCGCTGCTCCACTTTTGCCGCTCGTGCCTGCCTGCCTGCCTGCACGCACCAGAGCTCGAGCGCACACACACACATATATATGCTCGCTTCTCTATGTATGTGTGTGTGTTCCTGTCTCTCTCTTCGAGACTATATAACGCCGCGCCGGCCAAAACGCGTAGTAGCCGCGAAAATATATTTTTGTAGCTGATTCGGGAGGGCTGTGTATAGAGATGAGGCTTCGGATTTTTGCCTATCCTGCGCGATGCAGCTTCTTCCTTGTGATGCAACCGCTATCGTCTTTCTACTTTAGGTATTTACCTCGTTATTTCGTCTCAAAGTATAATGTTTAATATATAGTGGTAAGGTTTTTTTTTGAAAATATTAGACGTTGCAAGCTCTTTAAATTAGACGCTGGCTCTGTAGAACTTATAATTCTTATGTTGATTTAAAAACTCGAGCCATTAATGAAATTGATATATGCTCGAAACGTGAGAAATGTTAGATTAAATTATGTGTGATATTCGCGATTACATTAACATCGTGGAGTAATGTTATATTACAGATCCGAATTTATCGATACAAAATGCATTATTGCAAATAATTAATCGTGTCGAACAAAATATACGCGCGCGAAAATAAGCGACATTAATTTGAATACCGCGTATACTTTTCAGTAATGTAGAGTTGAATTTATGAAATGTTTTTGCTCTTTGAGCTCGCGGTGCAATACCGTGAGTAACTACATGTAATATTCGCGTTATTGCAGCGGTGCAGTTCTGTCGCATCCAATTCATAACGCGATTATTTAGATAGGCGAATCTTCATAATTTCATCCTAATGATGATGTACGAAATATTTTTAATATTCTTTTACAAGATGCAAAAACGGAAAAAAAATTAGATTAAATGTAACATTATTTAAAAAAATTAAAATCTTTACTCGAAGGGAAATCAGTATATATACTAATATACTCATCTGTATAAGTAACAGAATGAAATTGACCTTTATTTAGTATATTTTAATATATTTCCCTTCAAGAAGAAGGGTTAAATTTATTTTCATACAAGTTTCGTACATTGTACTTGCAGTTTTATTAAAGGCAGATATGGGCATACTTCTGAATTTTTTGTTGTGCAGTACATGCTTGTCGAATATTGAAAGACATACATTTTACCTTTTCGGACTTTCTATCAGACAAAGCAGTCAATTCTTGTTTTGATTAAGCGTTTTCTTTTCATTTCTACCAATATATAACGATACAAGTCTTATACAGTTTCCTATTCATCACAAATAATTTGCTTTAGGATACCAGCGATTAGCCAAGTTATCTATCCAACCTCAATTTTTTTACGAATTCGAATACGAAGTTTCTCGGCGGCAGTTCCCGCATAAATTCAGGCCTCATTTTCCACGTATTGTGTACATGCACACGTCTCGGGAACTGTGACGCAGCTCGCGCGCATCTTATAAAAAAATACAATGTGATATAAGAAAAGATCGCTTTATAACCCAATTCCTCTCGGCGTCTCTGTATATAATTTGCATATTCCTTGACATCCAGAAATTCTTTCGAGTCGTTATGAGAATGTTCACCCTTTGGGCATTACGTGGTGAGAATCTTTATTCCGAGAATTATTGAAATAGTACAGCGGCGCGCATCACTTTGCCATATTAACGAATGACGCTCTGCATCTTGATTTGGATTTACCAACTTTTTTCTTTTTTACCTTGATGTTGTTTATTCCAAGAAACAGATTTGAGCGCTGTTCCAATTTGATATTTTCACAGATAAATCGATTTAAAAAATTAAAATAACCACACACACACTATGTTTTATGAAAAAACCATCTACCTGACACTATATCGCTGCGAAAACGTTATCGTAAGATATTAAAATGTCGAGATCGTAAAAATTTTTAATAAAATGGTTCAAGCTCGAAATCAAACATGTTTAGGGATATTTAATTTTCCCATCTTCAAATCATAAAAGTTTCAGTTACAATATCGTTTTCTCGGCGTAGGATTGCACAAAAAACCGCTTGCTTTGCTTTCATTTCAATAAAGTGAGTGCGACATTATAATGCAATGATCGTTCGCACTCATTGAAATTCAAACCCACTTAACAAAACCACAAGTAAACCAAATGCCAAATCCCCGAAAAGGGAGAAAGAGAGTTGGCAACAAGGGGGTGGTCCTCAAAGTCTCAAGTAACAACGCCTCCCTTTCAGAATGCCTTAGCCACGAACGAGAATGCGAAGGGATCTCGTGAGAGTCGCTGCTGCAGTCATCGGTGAAGAAGAGAAAGGAAAAACCTCAGGGGCGCTCGAGTGATCGTGTGACATGTGACGTATACCCCGTCGTATACACGGATCATCAGACAGCTGCCTTACTAATACATAAAGAGCGAGAGAGAGAGAGAGAGGGAGAGATAGGTGTGGCGATAAAGTGCGTGCACGCGATCCAAGGGGCGATCGAGAGATTTGATCGTTAAGGCAAACGTCCAGGCTCGTATGTGCAAGATCCCGGCAGGCCAGGAGAAGAAGAAGAAGCAGCAGCAGCGAGGCAATCGTAGTCGCGCGCGACGCCGTCGTCGCCGCCGCCACCTACACCGCCACCACCACGGCGTTCAACATGTTCGAGATGTGGAGCGCGGTGAGCTCCAAGCTGGAGCACTCCGCGACCTCCTCGGGCTCGCCGCTGCCTCTCACCTCGCACGCGCCCCAGACGCCCCACACGTCCTCCGGCAGTATAAAAGGTAATTATACCATACATCGACATTCCCCATCACTTATTACCTATAAGTACCGACGTGAAGTTGCTTATGAGCTTCTGGTGCGAAGAATCGATGACAATCGCGATGAATGAATGAAAATGGTTAATATTGGTACCCACCAGCAAAAAATACACTCCCGATGTAGAACAAAATAAATCATTTCAGTCATTCGAATGAATATTTACGGTAAGACTCCTATTGAAATCAATTATTCACTGAATATTGTTCGACTAATTTAACGATTTAGAGGTTATGATCGGTACTTATTTTAGTTATTTTAATTGACTCCTGTAAGGTGTTTTTGAAAGAATAGCTATTTTAAGTGCTATTGAGGGAATTGAAATGGAACGAATAAGGAGCTTGGAAAAGTCAGCAGTGTAAGAATGTTCGAAGGTCAGTTATAAATACTGTGATTTGACTATTCGCGGTAATATTATTGTCTAATTTCGTAGACAATTAGATACTTTAAAAGCTTTTCAACTAGATCTTAATAGTAACATGTTTACCAGTTATGAAGTTAAAGCGTTTCTTGCTTTTATACTTTACGAGCAATATCACAGAGAGATCTTGCAAATGATCACACAATCATAGCGATTTTTATGAAACGAGCTTCTTCCCATTTCCCGAAAATCGTCCAATTACAACCGACGAATGATCTAACGCTCGAGCGTAATAGTCGCGCTAGAAATGAAAAAGAAGTCGTATAACGACGCTTTAAGGATCACCAATAAAAGGCGCGTTTACTTAGCGAAAGCTGAAACGTACACCCGTATCATTATCATTATAAGTACACAAAGGTCAGCTCGACGCCGTTATCTCCGCTTAACTACCGCCGCCGAAAGTGTCCCACAAGCGCTTATCGCGCTATAATAAAGGAAACTTCCCAGCTCGCGTATAGCTATTAAAAAAAAAACGAAACTATCAAAACGAATCTTTCGGTATTCCCGAAACTCGCGTCGAAGAAACAAAAGATTGAAAAATCAAAACAATCGTAAGTGTATAAGCGAAGAGAGAGGAGAGACAAACGCGGCTAGGCGTGTTTCACAAGATAGGTGAATCGGCAACGGTGTTAATGCCCTCTAATCAGGTTCGTTGATAAGACGTATATATACACACATGTACGCGCGAGCCAAGCTTGCATTACGTCTTATCTGCTGTAGAGTGAGTGAGTGAGAGAGAGAGAGAGAGAGAGGGGGGGGTATGTGTATTGATGAGGCTTTCGGTTCGGCTTCCTGTATTACGATGCTCGCGCGACGATGCGATTCTTTGCTCGCGCGTTCGTCGCTCTCTCTCTCTCTCTCTCTTGCTTATACGTGTGTGCGACGCGTTGAATTCGCTGCGTTAGTTATGTAACGTAGCAAATGCAAGCGCACCGAGATGTCGGGGAGACGTGACCGAGACTCTGTACCGAGGTTCGATATACGAGACTGCTGTGTGGAGAACGATTTTTTTTATTTTTTACGAGATGCCGCGCTCTATGAACGATGTGTTTTGTTAACATTTTTTCAGCGTTTATTTCAATATCGTTAACTGCTCGAATGCTTAAAATATATACTTATAAGTAAATTTTTGTTATTATTAAAGCATAATGCAAGGTGGGAACCAATAACGAAAGACCTACTAACTACTGGTATTTCAAAAAACAATCAATATATCTTAAAAATAGGGAACGATAATCCATTAAACGAAGAGTAAAAAAATAATTATATCATTTTTGTTTCTTCTAAAAGTGCAACACAAAGCACTGTATCGGAAGATTGACCTGCCGTTACCGAACTCGTGGCTACTTTAAGAAATCCGATTGCTGTGCGCGCGCGCCTTCCTTTTTTCCGAGCTGGATATTTTACGGTCATTTATACGGCGAGTTCGTTGATTTGATGTTTTGCTACGCGGGGGAGCGAAAAAAGGAAAAATATCGATTGCTAATGACACATGTGAACGGGCGAATGGATTCTTGGAATGCGGTTAAAAATATTTGAGTATTTAAAAGTTTAATTTAAGTCCTTTCGCTGAGCTGCATGTTGTTTTATTTTTCTCGTTGCGCGGGGATTTCGTGTTTTCGTCTCTTTATAATTGAGTCTTTCGCTGCACTTTGTAATCCGATTAGGAAGTAAACAGCAACTTACGAAATTTAATTTTTAAAGTGTGCAAAATTACCGTAATCTAATTCGAATAAGAGCTTTTACCAAAAACTTAATTCGCATTAATAGTTTTTAAATTGCACATGCAGCTAGAGACCTTTTTACGAAAATCTTAGAGAAGCATATATTCTTCACGATATATTGTACATTTCATGAAAACATAAAATCTTTGAAAATGCTGCAGTAGGTAAAAATAGAAAAAAAATTAACGTTATGCATCCAAGTGTGCAGCGAATTAGTGGAGAGAGGCGGCATTAAAATAGCAATGGTTATATGCTTTGCGCAAAAAAAAAATAGCCAAGGAATACCGGCCATTAGTGTTTACAAGTATATTCAAAATAATACAGTAAATGCCTACACTTGCGCAATAGTTACGATATAATGCACATCGTATGATAGTATTACTGATCGTTTAAGAGGAAAATTACTATCGCCTTGAAAATGAACTGCCTTTACGGTGTAATGAAAAAGCGCTTACTTACGCGAAAAATATTGTAAAGCGATAAAAATTAGAGCATCTGCCTTTTTAACTGTTTTGAAATTATTAAATTGCGTGAAAACGTTTTACTGCGACGGCGTAACAAAAAAGGGGTAAGCTAGGTAAAAAAAAACACAGGACGTTGCAGAGCGTTTCTGTTCAAGGAGCATTGAAATTCCTCTTTTTATCGGATTATTTGCTCAACTACGAAGATTGAATTAGGTGCTGAAATCGAAATTTTGTCGCTCAAGTATACCGAAGGTTTTAGTTCTGGCGAAATAAATCAACAGTTTGAATAGGTATTTTCACAAATTAAGTAATTTAAAAAGAAAGTAAGTTATAAAAAACGTGTCGGATGTAAGGAAACAAATAAATCATTAGCCAATATTACGGCCGAGTCGAGCAAAATTTTGCTGAACTCATCGTTTGCTTTCTAAACATTCTGATCTTCCTGATTTATCAAGCTCCTTTCTCAAAATGTTTCACTCCTTCATAATATTAACGCGATAACTACGTTAAAAATCTAAACAAGCGATTTTTTACCCATATAAGAGTCACCAATCGCGCACAACGAGCAAATACTTCTTCTCGAACACACGACGAGTCATCGTCGTATACACGAGGAAGCTTCGCGAAAATCCAACTATAATATACACTCACGCACGCAGGGGCCGTGCAGTTGCCGAAATACGATCGGACCGTAAGAGAGTGGGAGAGACACACCACCACTCGCTTTCACTCAGCTGCGCCGCCAACTCTCTCGCTCGCTCGACCAAAAGGCAAATATAGCAAGGGCCACATCGGCGCGTGCGATTTCACTCGCGGAATTAAATCGGGATTAAGGAGAAAGAGAGACAGAGAGACAGAGAGAGAGAGGGACAGAGAGCTTTTGCTTGACTTTGACTGCCGCGGCTGCGGCAGCTTTAATTGCTTGCCCGGTATATAATACAAAACGCGCGCGCGCGAACGGAGATCGGAATCGGCGAATTTACGTCATCGGTAACCCGCGCGCGGACCAAAAGTTTCTCTCTTTCTTAGGACCACTGTGTGTGGGGGTATATGAGAGCTGGTGCTGGAATTTCTTTCGCCGTGAAATATTATGCGACTCGAAGAATGAAGGTTTTCTTTTTCCGCTGTAGAGAGCGCGATAACTACTAGGATCGTGATTTGGTGTTTTTTGTCAACTGGCCTTGCGTATTTCATCAATTGTCCGTACTTCTTTTTAATAAATATGTGAGAAAATAAACTTTTGCATCCTCGTTATAATGTAATGTCGCAAAAAAAAAAACTCGTCAATATAAAGCCAAAGGCGGCCACAGCGTCATCGACCATTAAATGTCGCAGCGACATCCAAGGAAAGACACAAAACACTTGTGACTGTCTTTCATCATAGCGACAATACACTCGGCGATATTTCACGTAGCCTCAGAACTTAACCCGATAATTAAAAAAAGGCATAGTCGCAAACAAGAGAGACGGAAGAGAAGAAAGCAAAGAGCAAACACACAGAATCTGCACACGAGGCCATTATCCCAACAGGATCTGATGACATTTCAGGCCCTCGATCCCCAAGCTCTTTTAATCCTCTCTATATCTTACCACTCTCGTATATTCACGGGGAGGAAGAGGAAAATGTAGGTCTCGCGCTTGGTCCTGGATATTCTAGAATTGGTTTTTCAAAATAAAAATTGTCTCTTGAAAAATCGTTTCACTATGACACTGTATTCGTTCACTGTACTATTTTACTATACATTTATTTAATGCGAATGAATTGTACGTTCAAGTTGAAGAAACCTAAATTACAATTCGAACTAACTATTTATTTTATTCGTGTAACATTACACACGATGTACCAATCGTTGTTTTGAAGTATATATAACAGGTATTTCCATACCGATATTATTATGTGGTCACAAAGCGAAAAAAATGTATATATATTGACACTGTATTTAAATTTTGTAAAAAGTTACAAATAAACATTATATCTATCTATTTATCTATCTCTCTCTCTCTCTCTCTCTCATACCACAAGCGTAAATATAACAATGTAAAATTCTAGTAATATCCGCAGAGCCTTCCCACACTTTCAGTGCCTCAGTAATAATTAATCCAGTAATAAAAAATAAATAAATTACACCACGCGAAAGAAGGGTCGCGCACCTCGTCGTACCCACACCCACGTGGCCGAAAACACATGTATAAAAAAGTGTCCAGACAGCGTTGAACGAAAAAAAAAAAGGAAAAGAAAGAAACATTGCCCAGAAGAGAAAACCGTCGCGAAAGCGAGGCTCTCACACACACATACACAGAGACAGGAAAAGTTTCGTCATCATCGCGCGCTGCGCGCTCACGCACATATATAACTTATATATACGGCCACCGCACGCGGCAATATTTGCAAGACATCGCTTTGATGTACACGCGTGTACATGTGCGCGAGAGAGTCTATGCGTGTATATGTACATGTGTGTGTAGAGCCGCGGGGGCTTTCGCGGAGAGACTACTCGCGAGAGAGCCTCTCGTTACGTTCTTATTATGTTATCTGTCTCGGACGATCGCGATGAAAGGAGCCTGGATTGGGCCAATTTTCTTTTCTCTCTCTCTTTCTTATTTTTTTTTTGCCGCTCCTGGCTGATTGAGTGGTTGCGGTTTGTTGTATTTTTTTTGTTCTACGCTCGCGCTCGCGGGAGGAGCTGTGGAGAACTTTCTTTTTCAATGTTTTGAATGACGCTCGCGGGTATATTTATTAAAATCTTGATACTATACGGCTTTTATTTAGTTTTATTTGAACTGCATTCTATTTTCCTTAAGAATGTATTATTGAAATTTATTATTGGACTAGCTCTATTAATATAGGACGCATAATAGTGCAAATCATTGTTTAAGCCAATAGAGGATGTAAATGTAAGCAGTGAAAAATTCATTATACTCTGAGAGATCGAGCGAGACATATTATATTTTAATTCTTCTTATTTAAATCTCGTATGAGAATAATTTATCCTTGATTCTCCGAAAATTTTCGCAGACGATGATCGAGTCAGTGCTGATAATTGAAATGGACTAAATTTATGTTCAACCGCATCAAAGTTAAATTAGAAGAATCATGAAAAATTGAGCGAATCGTTCAAAATCAAAATAAATCCTCGCTGAATTAGATCAATTTTTCCTACAAAATGCAGAGAGAGAGAGAGAGAGAGAGAGAGAGAGAGTTTTATAAATAAGCCTGCGAAAACGTAAAGTCGCTTTCAACCTCAAATCTCTCGCGTTATCTCAATTAATTAAACTTTATCAAACCTGACAGTTCGTAAACGTTTCGCCACAGCCTACGAAGCCACAAACTTGCACAACTACACAGACTCGGAATCCAAAACCATAAAATCACTGCAGACAATAAAAATTAATCCTCTTGAATAACGATATAAATCTCCAAAAAGAGAAAAAAGGGAAAAAAGGAAAACGAGTCTAAACAAGCATAACGATACACTGACCGATAAGCCTATTATATACCTACGCTTCCAAAAAAGAGAGGAGTGAGGTCCAAATGACAATAGCACCTCGAGAACTTTCCGCGTTCCATCGGGCCGAAAGAACATCTCCGTGGCAGATATACACACAGACAGACATACGGGAGGGGGAGGGGTTGCTAGAGAGAGAGAGAGAGAGAGAGAGAGAACAGTCACGTGGCTCATGGGCCGGAACGCCGGGAAAATTCAAGCGCGTTCCTCGCTCTCACTCTCTCGGGCCTACGGCATTTCCACAGACATTTTCATTCGCCGTCTGATGTTCGCTCGAGGCTCTGTCTCTCTCTCTCTCTCTCTATATATATATATATACGTATACCGCAATCTCTCTCTCTCTGTCTCACTCTTTCTCTTGGAGGGTGGAGCTCTACAACATTGACGCTTCTCGCTCTTGCTCTCGGGTGAAAAAGAGATGAGGGAGGCGAGTCAGCGTGTATGTGTATATATACTCGCCGTATTCCACGACGAGTTGGACGTCTTGAATCGCTTAAGCTTTATGAAATCTGTAATATTTGTGGCACTATGCCGTAATATGTGTCCCGATATTTAAAAAATCTGAAATTTCAAGTTAGTGGCCATTAGACTATGTAATTTTAGCTTATATACTTATATTTTTGAATAACTTTAATGTTTTATTAAAGTTACAGCATAATACAGAAGTTATGTTTTGGCAAATTACGCATCCAGACCTGTTATGCATTGTTAAAAGTGATTGTAACACTTCAAGGTAAAAGTTTTTGCAAAGACTACCTTCATTCTCATTATACTATCAATGAAAACAACTTTAAGAAAACCATTTCTAACCAAAACACCAGAGCGAACGCATTGCTCAATTAATAAACTCCTTTCAACAAATATACCCACTTCTATCCATCGGAACGCCAGCTTCGCATAATTTCATCTCTTAAAATTGTCTTTACCGCCCAATTTAGCGTGGAACGTCCCATATAAATATACATAGAAGAGTAAGAGGTGGAGGTGGAGGAAGAGGAGGAACCGAAAGCAGAGAAAGAGAGAGAGAGAGAGAGAGGCGTGGGTTAGTGCCTGCAGATCGATAGCGGCAGGCCTGTGCAACTGCTGCGAAGCGAGAAGCCTCCCTGTGTATATATATATATATATATATATCATGCGCCCCTCGCTCTTCTCCCTATATACTGCACAGATAACGAGACAGAGACGGACGAAACATCAATACACACACACACATACACACACATACGTGAGTTTCACTCCAGGAGCGACTCTAGCTGCATTACTGCGGGGAAGGGAGGCTTTTTGGAAGCGAGGGCTCGGATCTTCGATTTTCCGGGTACAGCTTTTTTTCCAACGCTCCCTTATTTTCCGACCGGATGATACGAGGGTTGGGTTTAGGGTTCGGTTAGCTCTGTGGGGTTCGTTTAACCCTTGTACAATGAGCGTTTATAGGGTGGCTCTTGGCTTGGACTGAATTCCCGAAAGAATTTGTTACTGTAATGAGTATTATCTCAGAGGCGTTTTGAATGAAATCGTTTTTTCGAGATTATTTGAATTTAATTTATCCTGAAAATCGGAATCTTGGCAACTAATTAAAGCAGACCCTGAAAAAGATGATAATAATAACCTTTACTACTCGGCAGGTTAATCGAGAGATCATCTTTTACCAAAAAATTCTCTTGAAACTGAAGGAATCGATTTCAGGAACATCATCTTCATCCGCCGTATCAAACAATATAACTTAAAAAAAAAAAGTAACACACGATCGTACACCATGAAGCCTGCCAAAAGCATTGCAGGAAACTTACAAATTGCACAAATTCGCATAAAGTCCCCGATAAAATCGTCATACATGCCTACATGAAGGTAACAAGGCAGTGGCCATAAAAAATCACTCGCGCATGCAGACGCGCGCACGCATGTATTCCTCTTGAAAAAAAAGAAGAAGCAAAGGCAGTAGGAGCTGCGAAGAAAAATAAAGCATCGTAAACAAGGCCGCGCCGTAAGAAAGTTTATTGCATCGGTTTTATTTTTTTTTCTGCCTTTTTTTTTGCTCTCCCCCCGAGCTCTCGTCTCTCTCTCTCTCTCTCTCTCTCTCGGTCTCGGATCCTTGTAAAACTTCTAATGCTCGCATAGCGCGTATAGCTCGGCTCGACGGCCCTGATACCCTCGAGAGACGCTCGAGCGTGTGATTCACCTCGGCAGTACGAACCGACTCCTAAGGACATGCGTGCGCTGCTGCCGAGGCTTACGGCTTTGTATATATACAACTTGTTTCCAATTAATCGTTGGTCAATCGGCTACCGTGTGGACGGCTCCGCGGATTTGATTTGGGTTTTATTTTTCGAATTTCGCTGAATATTTTCATTGGGTTTGAGGTGGGTACTATGCGGGAATTTCGGAGAATTTATCGTTGACGAGGTTGCTTAATATTTGATTTGAATTTAAGGGGCCTAGTTTATGCTGTGGGATTTTTAGCAAAACATTCTAAATAAGGTTTGACAATTATGTTATTCGAAAAAGAGATCAAGGATAAAATAGACGTGCGAGGTTTCGAAAATGTTGTAGTTTTTAGTATGGGTTTCATTTCAATTGCAAAATAATCAATTTAAAATTTTGAAAATGATGCGAGGTTTAATTGCATACATTTTACATGTTAATAATTGTGGCTCTAATTAATGACAATGGTAAAACTGTATTTATATAGCACACATAGATGTAATAAATGTCGAGTTAGCAAACGCAAATAACAAAAGTCATTAATCAATCCTTGTAAAACGTCGCAGCGATAAAAAAGAAAATTAGGAAGATGTCCGTAAATAATTAACGAAACCGCAGCGCACACTTTTAAACAAATATTTCCAGCGTAGCAACCCAAGCCGCGATAAAAACTAAATCGCGAGAACCTTCGATCGCGCGTCAACGTCCAGTAGCATTCAATTAAATCGATTTCGAACGCGCGAATCTGTCACAAATAAAATCGAACTGCAAAAATCGACACTTCTTGTACCGCGATTTTTCTCTCTCTCGACCCATGCATTGAAAATCGTTCAACTCCGTAAAAAGAAAAAAAAAGAGTATAGTCGCAAGTACATTGACCCGTCGTCGTGCCTCACAATCACATTAGCCGCGCCGATAAGAAACGCATGCATTTTCATCCACACACACAGACACACACACACACACACACACACACACACACGCGAGTGCGCTGGCTCGCTCGCTCGCGCACGTCATATATGTACACACAGGCATTAGAAAGAAAAAGAGAGAGAGAGAGAGAGAAAGAGATAAAAAAAAGAACGACTCAGGCCTTGTTGCTTCAAGGCGAAACCTATTACAGCGTCGTCGAGCGTCGGTTTCGTAATTCCCGCCGCTGCTGCCGCCGCCGGTGCCGCCGCCGCTGCGCTTGCCTTCTTTCCGTGTAGTGAAATACATCGGCGAGCCGGTCAGACGTGTACACATAAGTATGTGTGTCTGCGTGTATATACGCGAGATGCGGAGCGACGGTTTTTAGTAGTTCGAGTACGCATCGGGTCAGACGAGATCGATGATTCCGTGCGCGCCGCGCGACTCGCTACGGACGACCAATAGAAAATCAACGTATCGAATTGCGCAAGATGGGAATTGCGAGCTCGTGGCTTCGATCGGATTTTCGTTTATGATGAAAAAGGAAAAAGAAAGGAAAAGAGAGAGAAAAAAAGAGACTCTGCGCCGCTTTCACGCACTTTGCATAATTCATGTGTATTGCCAAGCCTTTTCGGGCCGATAAAGCCGCTACACCGTATCACTATAACCTGGATTTTCGCTCGCTTAAATGTCTTTTTTTTTTCAATTACTTCAAATACACTTAAGCGTATATCCGTTCGTTTAACGCGCGCACACTTTACAAGACATATAAGCTGTATAATGCACGAATGCTTCGGTCATTCGTCGTAATCAAAGCCGCTCCGCGAGAAGCCATAAAATATAAATCATCCACAGCGGCAAACCAAAAAACTAATTACCCAAGGTGCAGCTGCGCTTTGGAAAGCCAAAAAAAAAAGTAACAAATCCCACGGCTCGAAAAACCAAAAATACACCCATAAGCAACACCACCATCTGCGCGACGCGGCAGGTGTACTCTCGTCCTTTATCACTCGAAATCTTCAAAACCCCAAACTCATTCGTCCACACGAGTACGCGCATCCGATATCTATCTCTCTCCTTCGCACGCGCAATTGTCTCCTGTTTTCTTTTCTTTTTTTTTCCAAACATTTATTCTTCCACGAATTACCCAAGTACGCACACGGCGCTTATATACGCCTGCGTGAGAGGACTGGCGAAAAGAAAGGATTTCGTAATGTTTTCCATTAAGTATATGTATATACGTATATACGTATATCGAGGGTTGCTGTAATCACACGCGGCAAACGTTTGTTTACCTCCTTGTACACTTCGGCCTTAGGCACGTATATATACAGTATATACACGTACACACAGAGAGAGAAGTATATAGTGTATCGAGGTGAGACGCGCGTTTTCGTTTATGGCCTTGGGTTTCTCCGCGTACAAATTTCTCGCGAGTTGCCGCCGTCGCTGTCGCACGCGGCCTCTAATAGGTCGTCGCCTCTTGCGCTCTCGTGCTCCTGTCCCTCGACCACAGCGGATAAATCATAATTGATGTCTATACGTGTGTATCTATTTTGCCGAGCTTTGCTGAAGCTCGTGTCTACGTGAGTCTGTGTGTGTGCATGTGTGCGGGTGCGATTGTTTTCGCGGGATCGAGTGCATTACGCTTTGGATATTAGCCGTGGGGTTTTTCTTTCACGTATTCCGTAATGTGATTCATAATCGGTTGCAATATATACTCATTACCTGCGCAAATTGGATTTTGTTGGGTTTTACGTTTGCCGCGGATAAAACATTTGATCCTTTTTGCGAATATTAGATAAGAATTAATTGATCGTATATAAGTTGACATCTTAATATAAATCGAAAAAACTGTCTCTTTTTATTATTTCATGAGATTCTGCATGACTTGCGTTTGTATTCGTTGCTTTGATAATTCGAATTTATTAAATCCGAGAGACAATGATACAAGATATACTCGGAAAAGAAAGTGTGTAGCCGAAACGTCGGAGAAATTTTTAGTAAACTTCGCGCGTGACTCAGAACATTGTTTTCGATTAGCCGAGGCCGCAACTTACTATTCCCGGCGACGAAACAACAAAAAAAAAATAGATTGCAGCAATGAAATTTCCAAAAACTCATTCAACCCCGAATAAAAACCCATGTTGCCCAACTCTGAAACTTCCTAGAAAAACAATCCAAACTCTGTACCGCTTCAACCTCGTCCTCGAATATACCCAATTAACCATTCCCCAAACACTTTCTTCGTCAACAACGAATATAAAAACGCACGAGAGCCACACTTACATAATTGGTAATGTATAATAAAAACCAGTATTTCGCTTAACAAGAAAGTGCGACGAGAGGCACAAAAAAAATCGCTCGCGGGTGTTACAAATAATCAAAAGGAAAACCAATTAAAAAACCGTTTATTTTTAAAGCTCGCGTATATATATATATATATATATAACTTATCCCATGGCATTACCGTCGGGCTTAAAACTCGCGCGCAGGTGCATAGTTAGGTAAACTCTATGAAAGGCCATATTGTTAGCGATTGAGTCAATCGCCGCTGCGGTACATTTAAGGCAGAGTAAGAGAGAGAGGGAGAGAGAGAGAGAGAGAGAGAGAGAGAGAGAGAGAGAAGTGTGTACGTGTCCGTTTCTCTATCATTCAGCGGCGCGTCTCGCCTTTTCTCGATTAAATCGACAATGCAGTCGTTGAGCGTTCAGACCGAACGCGGCATTATCTTCGTGCGTGCGTGTCTGTGTGTATGTGTGTGTATATACCGGGGGCATTTTAATTAATTGTCGCTTCGGAAATTCTTGCCTTTTTATAGCAATCTATATGTACCCTTTTATTGAGGTGTATTAAAATTAACGATCGATTATATGCTGTGGGGATTTTTTTGTTTGCTTCGGTGGCGGGTTGGGCAATTCGGTTTTCCGAGAGATTTACTTGGATGACGCGAATTTTTATTAATTAATTTGCTCGGACTGAATCGAGAGTCGGGAGATAAAATGCTATTGCTGTTTGAAAATTAAGTAATTAAATGTCTGTAAATCATAATAAGCGTTCTGGTAGAACGTACGAAAGTTTCCAATAAAAATAAGGCATAACACCTACGGCCGCTCGATGAGGCTTTTATATCAAAAGTGTATAAATGCACGAAAAATTGAAAACGAGCGGAGACTTTTAAAGCGCTTAAATCATAACGCAAACGATTCTTACGCAAAATATTTTCGTACATGAAATTAACTCGTTATCGCTCGCAAAAAGTACCAATTAAATTTTCGCTATCATTCGTCGAATTAACGATCGCGACTTAAAAAAAAGAAAGGTTTTTAAATAAGAAAAAAAAAAGAAGAAAAAAAAAAGAACTGAGAGGAGAAAGCTTTCGATCGCTCCTTTATAATACGAGACGGCTATACGTTGCTATTCGGGGCTTCGCGCCAAAATCCGCGGTTACATTATATGCGTGGCGCGCGAAAGTGCGGGCACGAGGAGGAGAAAAAAAGAAAGCACTCTGATGTGCGCGTATATGCACACATGTGTGTATGTAAAGAAGAAGAAAGAGAGAGAGAGAGAGAGAGAGAGAGAGAGAGAGAGAGAGAAGCAGATTTCCGAGGCGCGTGCTCTTACGCAATCGCTGTCGCGATGGTGCACGTGTAGCATTTTTAAAGCGGAATATTTTCTCGACTTCTTGCTGCCCGAAGTCATGAGTATATAAGCGCGTGTGTGTGCGCGTGTGCAACTGTCTCTTTTTCTCTTCTGACTTCTTTTTTTTTTCTAGAACTTTTTAATCCCATATATATGCGTAACGCAGGGAAATGCGCTTGTTTCCAAGTAAATAAATTATCGCTTTAAATGCGATAACGAGTTTTCGTTAGTTGTTTAATATTCGATAAAATTTAATTTTCTTAAGTGAGATAAAATGGGTCATTAGATAACTACAGATATTTTTGGATTTTCCAGAAATTTTCATGATTATTAATGCAAATAATCAAAAATGGATGCGGCTTTATGAAAAATACTTAATAATATAAGAAATGTTCTTTTAGCTGAACGGACACAAAGGAATGAACATCCACAATCCTTTTTAATCACGAGAGTGTAATAGTGGGAAACACGTATTCGTAGACACGCGGTCTATTACCGTTTGCAGGAAAAATTGACGCGATTTGCCATAACGAATACATACACGCGTTAATACGGTATTTCTTGAGGTTGTTAATTTATGAAAAATAGAAAGAGAAAAAGGGTGAGAGAATGAATGTCGACGTACGCGGATGAAAACCTGCAATTTGGTGCGACGACGGACAATATACGTGATCGAGGCAACCTGTTTAGCGCCTCCTATATCTATATGTTTTCGTAAATATGTCGCGGAATTGGAAATAGAATAGTTCATTCATAAGTCGATTCACGTTCTCATTGAAGGAAAAAAACACACATACACACAAGCAACCCGATTGAGAAAACCGATAATTTTCCGCTCTGTCTTTTTCTTTCTTTCTGAATCGATGGTCAATGGTTCGGTTCTTAATTCATTTTATGTCCATTGCGAGATTTGTAATCTTTGATCGACAGTGATTTTCCATTTATCTTCATTTTATTTTAATGTCTTTATACGTTTGATCTAATTATTCAATTTTGTTTCGTATAAATAAAAGGTAACACTTTGATTACAAAATTGTCTGAATATAACATAAAAAAAATCAACAAATAATAAATGTTTTGATGCTGCCATAAATATTTAATGTAACATTGTTTATTGCCTAAATAAAGTAAATGAACAAAAAAATATTATGTCAAAATGGAGGGTAATCAATCTCTGATGAAAATAAAACAACATGTATTATTGATATTCGTTCTGTTGAAAAGTTTTTTACTTCTATCAGACTAGTTCGTGTTTTACAATAAGACACAAAGAAAATAAAAGAATTTCTCCCCCGCTTCAAAAATAGATTCTTCTCACACCAATTAAAGAATTACCACTTATCGCAACGAATATATTTCACCAAATATAGTCAATCTAAAGAAGAAAAAAAAAAACATCATTAAGAACAAGTTGCGAGGCAAGAAAGTATATATAAAAACAGAAAATCCATGAAAGGATATCCTAAGAGTTTTTCCGGCCAGGATGTCTACAGTACAGTCCGTATACACCATTCGCGCGAGTTTCTTCTGTCTCCTCGTTGCATAAGTCCTCTCCTATACCTGCATTAAGTATAGTTCCGACAGTTGGCTTGGCTTTTCTTCGCGGTAGTTGGCTGACTGCTGGTGGGCCTCTGCTTCTCTGCGAGCAGCACTTAATTGACGCCGCGCGAGAACGCGAGTTTCGAAATTCCCTCCCAGAAGGTAGGGAGAGAAGAACAAAAAAATCAAGAATGAGATTGAGAGAGAGAGAGGAAAATATAAGTAATGATGGCTACGAAAATTTCGTGGGGCAATTATGAATTTGCCCGGCTTGTCTCTCTCCCTCCTTCTTTATACATATATATATGGCTCTGCTCGTGATGAAAAAGATTTCGTGTGTATACATATAATACGGCGAGGAGCCGGGTAATTAAATGGATTATACTAATGAAACGCTGGGATTGCACTTAAGGGTTGCATGGAAAACGGCATATTGTTTGCGATGGAAGCAAAGTTTTTTTTTTCCCCTATCAACCTAGTTTCCTTTTTCGAGACATTGTTTGTAAATAAAAATTCCTCTGCTAAAATACGCTGAAATCAAATATTACGACACGCGTAATCTTCCTTCGTGCGCCATTCACAGTCGTAAACGATACATACAAAGTACAATTTAAGAATCAGGACAACGTCGACACGAACACTTCCACATCGGTCTGTGCGAAAGAAAGGGAAATTCTCCCTCTCTGTCTCTCTCTCTCTCTGTCTATGCGGAAAAAAGAAAAATCCATCCCCCGATATGAAGCACATGTCTGTCCGTTGGCCGACATAATCCAATCAGAGCTCGCGAGCTGTTCTCCGGTGCAGCATCAAATTGATCGTCTAGACGGATATATGTACATCGAAGGCATATATTTTGCATTCGCGCGGGAAGGGATGCAGTCGCGCGGCACAAGTTCCACCTTATATACCTGCACTGCGCCGTTCTGCAACTTGTGCTCGACGCTTGCATGCATGTATATGTGCGTATGTGTGCGCGAGAGAGTCCACTCGAACTATTTGAAATATAGATATATACAGACGGACTGTAGGCTTGATGTTGTGATAAGGTCTAGCTTCAGTGGTTCTCAGTCTAGAGACGTCGTAGTCTACATACTCGTCAAACTTTGTAGTATAAAAATATACATTGCCGATGGATTTCATGCTGGTTAATTCATATTTTTTGGTTGGAAATTAAAATTTGAATCTTATCGATTAAGCTTTGTTGCGAGTCGCTAAGTGTATCCCACTTTCTGTACTTTATCAACGCCCTGGGCTATTCTAAAAAAAATTATAAACAATCATCTACAAGTCCTTTGTTTACGAAGATACTTAATCAAATAACGTTTCACCGTAGCAGGTAGATAAAGGGAAGGGAAAAAATGTGCAGCTCGTTGTTCTCCATAGTGATTTGGATAAAACGTTTTATTTCTTTTTTTATCAATGCTCACGTACACGAAACAAAAACTATTTCCTTTGGATGGCAAAGAAACAAGAAGTAAGCGCGGGCGTTTCGAGAGACCATGGAAACTATTTTATCGTCAGGGAAATCTTATCTCAAAATAGCTTCATGTAAGAATGGAGCAATTATTTTAGCTGCAACACACAGGCCAGCAACACTACGCACACTTTATAATCTTTTGTAACTTTACAAGAGTGGAGCGCACTTTTATATTAAATAAACAAAACTACAAAGTCAAATCTTTGGACGTACTACGTCTTATGGTATATAACAAAGGAATAGGAAAAATCCTCTTATCACGAGAGTACCGGTTTTTCTACGTGCATAAGTACACGTGCTCTAAAGTTTTTCTTCGAAAACAAGGCTACGCGAGGTCGATTTTACTTCTTTTTATATGCTCCGGTATATATATATATATACGTACGCTATGTTCTTTTGCTCGCGGGTCTCGCCAGCGCGCAAACCGTCGTTCGAATAGTTCATAAAACTAAAATGCATACAAATATTCTAATTGCGCGGTATATTTTAATCCTCGTTATATTCTTAACACTTTGAACAATTGTGTCACTATATGCAGACTTTCTTATTTTATCCAGTAATTAGTAATTTATTTGATTTGAATGGTAATCGTCAGCGACAAAAATTAAAAATTCAAATTCTATTCTCCCAATTACTTATTATCCACGCGATAGGAAAATATACAAACTTGCACACTGTACTCAATAGGTGCAAAACAATAAATTAGGCCAAACAATTTTCCTCCTCCGATATTATTCACAGATAAGCTCATACCATGTACGCACTTATACAAAATGATTAAAGAAAAAAAAAAGAGCCGCGCGTCTGCTGTATACAAAACGAATCAGACTAAAACGTTTCCTCGTATCATTATCCCCGCAACATCGGTGTGTATACAAATAGTTTTGGCCAACAATCGCAGAGAATATGGGTCGAGACGCTCATTGATCCCGTCTCCCCCCCTCCGCCCCTCCTCTTCATCCCCATAAAAATAAACCAGAAATTTCGCTCGCGCGGATAGCTCGATATCCAGCGAGAGAAAGAGAGAGAGAGGGGGGGGGGAGCAACTGCATAATGAAAGCGCGACTACTGCGTCACGCTTTTGACGCGCGCTCGTCAATCGCCCGCTTCTAGCCACGAAAGCTTCTTATACTTATATATATGTATAGCGAATAAATATAGGTAGCTATGTGGATTGTACTCGCGGGGGTATATAAATCGATCAAGTGGACTCCTTCTTTCTATCGATTAGCCGGCTATTGGTCATTGCACTTTGCCCGGCATCGCCAGAGTCGATATATGCAGTGTATGGATGAGTATGTGGAGTATGTATGTGTGTGATCACTTTGCAAGTGGAATGAGTAGCTCTGCTAAACGATTTTGGAGTTTTTCAGGTATCGAGTACTGTTCTCAACAGGAAATTGAGGATTTTTAAAGAAGTCATTAAAATGTACCGTTTGTTTGCACTTATTTGAACACCGAAGTAAAATACTTCAGTTTTGAAGTTGATATATCTAGATAAACTGTGTACATCTAACATCTGATTTAAATCGTTCCATTGTATCCGACTACCACTTCGTATAGAATAAATGTGTGTATGTATCGTAAATCAATGCTTTATCTGGATTAATACATCTAGAAGTATTAAAACACCAGAGCAAATGTTTGTTTCTATTTTTAATAGCAGTGGATTAATGTACCTATTTTTAAATGTAGATTTGATTAATAAACGAAACTGAAAGATTAAGGTTTAGCTGAAAATTGAAAGTCAATCTTGCATTAAATCGATATGAACATATTCACTATATTCGCGTAAATTCATTGCTTTATAAAATATGTTTGCGTACATTAAAAACGTTATTTCTGCCCAAAAAAATATTCTTAGTATTACAAAAGTAGTATCGTGATGCAATACTGCCACGTCATTGCAGTATATCATTGTCACTAACAAAATCAATAGGCATTTATTAAAGTATATACTTACGCTACAAAAAAGAAGACGCAGTTGATGTTTGATTCGTATTGATGTTTCTATAATACGCATATTATAATATAAACGTTAATGGAATCGAAACGAGTATTCAGATAGAAACAAAGAAAAAAATGTAATATTTTCTATTATTTACAATATTTCGTATCTAACGATTCCACGAATCCTTGAGGCGTTAATCATGCTGGTATACATAATATTCTAAAAAGGCGCATTAACAATCTAAAAAAGAATAGTATTATACTGCACACGTGAACACGTTTTATCTCAATTATATACGTCATTATAAGATTCTCCGTAAAGGCACGAAGACAGAGAATTGCTATAGTATAAGCATATATTTAAAGATACATCTAAATGGCGCGTTGGAAATAAACTGAGTGTATACGAACGAAAAATTCTCTAATAGACTACTTTTTCTCACGCACAATTGAATTCGTAACCGTTTCATAATGTTCGCTCATTGTTTTTGTTCCAGGTAAGAAGCAGAGATTTCATCTCACGGATTATTTTTTCGATTTCTCCCCTTCTTCTCACATCCCAAGTTTTTTCCTCCTTTCTCTATGCTGCACACTTTGCAATAGACTCACATGGGGTAAGTGAAAAACTATATGCATAAAATGAAGATGCGAGGAAAATTAAGCGAACTAAACGTTACGCAATAAAAGCGAGATGAAACACACTCGCTTATCGATTCGATTTTATATGAAAAAAAAAGGTATAGCTGCAGGTTTTACATCGATTATAAAAACTTCTTTCTCTCCCCGATATCGACACATGCGCACGTATAAAAAAGCTGAAATTCGTTAAAGTATGAAATTTATTGGATTATGCATAGATTAAGCGAAACATTTATTACCAGGCTTATTGAATATTTCATTAAACATTTTTGCACTATATGTAAACACGACTCGCGTATGATTGCGCTGAGCGCTTTTATTGAAAAACAAAAAAGAATAGAAACATTTATAGACTCTCTGATTGGATAGCGAGAGAATAGTGAAAGTTTGCATAATAATAATCACTGCGAGTATATGATTTCCCAAAGCGCGTCTCAACAAAATTTCGAATTGGAGCGCAGATATCCGAAGAAGAGCCGAGCGCAGCTTCCTTCTTTACCGAAAATCGAGCGACATAGCAAGCCTGGAAATAGTCCGAAAATAGTCGCGGCAAGCGCATATCCTGCACAGTATAGCGGGCTTATAATGGCGTCGCGACACACGCCTCGTCAAACACTTCCCCCTCTCAAAATTTTGTCAGTCCGCATAAGCCAAAAAATTCCCCACTCTGTCCCAAAGACTTGTACCATCCACGTGACTTTTGTATATAGAAAACTCACCGCAACGATTCGCTACATCCAAACTGCATTACACCAGATCTTTGGAAAAATCATCTTGCATAGCTGTGGAAAAAGCTTAAAAAAAAAAAAAGAAAAAAGAGTGCGCCTATATACGTATAGTCTCTTTCATCGCAGTATAGAGAAAAGGGCCTATACCATGAGAGCGGTATAAGGCACACATGCGCTTATAGACACCTCGTCTGCGTACATACACACGCGTGCGTCTCTTAGCGGCGCATATAAAACTCGCCAGCTCTATAATGCAGCACTGCACAGAAGAGAGAGAGAGAGAGAGAGAGAGAGAGAGAGAGAGAGAGAGAGAGGGAGAGAGAGAAGGATTTAAAAGCGGCGCGGCAGTGCAGCAGCGCAGCAGGCGGCGCGAGACTGAGAACCGCTGACTAGTCAGCCTTGGCTGAAGTTGTCGAACCCGCGACCTAGTTACACGTATACGCGCGCCACACAGACGCGCCGCCGAGCGAGAGAGACAGAGAGACTCGCTCGCTTACACACACACACACACACACACAGAGAGAGAGAGCCGCTGCCGCTCTCTCGCCGCCCGCCTCATGCCTCCTCTCACCCACACTTCCGACGCCGTGTGCATACTGCGCTGCTGCTGTTGCTGCTCTACCCCCTCTCTCTCGGTGTGTATACGTGTGGGTATATACGCGCGGCGCAGCAGCACGCGAGCGCGCGCAAAGATAGACGACTAGAGCTCGTCTAGGAGAGCGACGACTCTCTTTATGCATCCACTCTCACAGTGTGTGTGTGTCTGTCCATGTGTATACGTGTGAGTGAGAGAGATACCGTGTATATATTCACTGCACTACGGGAGAAAAAAATTTTTCGTTTGGTGGTCGAGTTGCCGGCTACAGCCGCGACGTATATACAGTGAAATGGAATTTTAATTGCGGGCGCGGGAGGCTGGCTGACTGAAGTTTCGGTTTTTCAACTTCTTTTTTTTTTTTAATCATTGCCGTTATGCTTTTTTTTTTTGGTCCGCGGTAGGGAATACAAGGTGTATATAATTTTTAGACACGCCGCGATGGTGCTGCGTTTATTATTAGTCGGACGGAGCACGTGTTTTGGGAGGATTCGCTTCCATGTATATATATATATATCGGTGATCGATTTTAACGAGTTGGCCAATTAGTAACAATGCGTTCGCGACCTTTCCGCGATATTGCATTGTTTTATCTGCAGACTCGACTGATAATAACGCCTGCGAAATGTTCGCCTATTGCCGAGTTGTTAAACAAACTGCAGCGTGCTCGTGGTGTATATACTATATACATATATCTAAGCGAAAAATTTGATTTCGTTCAAATATCGTTTGCATAATAATAGAACTTCCTTTTTACTATGATGTGTATATATATAGTTTTGTACAATAATTATTACACTGCAGTCGGTGGGTATACGACTGCCGAGCGCAAAACAGTAATAAAATACAACTTTAATTGTGTGCGCGCGCGAGAGAGAGAACGAACTTTTTTCGTAGAAAAACTATTTTTATTCTCTCTCTATCTCTCCTATAGCCGTGTCCAGTTGCGTAATTAAGCGCGTGTGTGAGTAGTTCGCTATGCACCGACTTTTCACAATGACGATAACAACGATTAAGAACCAGCTTCTCTTGTCAAAAGTTAATCTTATAATAGGATTCCAGTCGTTGAAAAAAGAAAACATCAACTTATGCACATCCGAATAGAATGAAGTAATACCGATCGGCAGCTATACGCACGACACGTTCGCAATCAAACAGATCCAATGACAGCGAAATAAAAAAAGTGACTTCATACATCCACACCGGCGCTCTTTCCCTTAATTTGCGATGATAGACACGCAACAGATGTAGTAGTTACTTGTTCTTTTTTTCTTCTTTTTCTTTTAAATTGGCAGAGCACACGCGTACACACAGAAATGAGATGGCAGCATTATACGGCAGCGGCACACACGGTTGCATGCGCGATTATATGGTTGCACAATTGTACGACAAGACGGTGTGTATTACTTAAAGGATGATGTCAGAGCGACAGGTGTACAATATTTAAGAACTTTTTATTTTTACGCGATTTGCATCCTGACGCCGCGGTTGAACATTAGCTGCGAACTATTTGATATATTCATTCTCCGTGATTCTTTGGTGTTTTTATGCACGAGCGAAGGAACGGTGGAATTCTATCCCTGAAATCGCGGTGACGTTCAACAACAACGGGAATCTACGATCCAATAAATAACTCGTGGAATGACCGAACGCTAGCTCTGCTCACCAATTTTTCATACTCGACCCAGTCTTTATGATATGTATATACGTGTATACAGCAGGAATCAACAGTCCCTATAAAAAATACGGGCGCAACATTATGTAAAAACAAGAACAACCTGGATTCCACTGCCGAATCCTTGGCTATATAAGAATAGCCAAAAAACATATATTGGATTCGCTGGAAAAAAAAAGAAAAGAGAGGACAGGCGAGGATTAGGGAAAAAGGCACTTTTCATCCCGTCTCTCTCTCTCTCTCGTTCTTTTTCGACGTTGGATTTCTTGGCACCGATGCAGCGAATTCTCGAGGCTGAAAAATAAACCGGCGACGTTGCATTTTTGGCTTTCGTGCACTGCGCTCGCGGTTATAGGATGACTCGAGACGATCTCGTGTGTATACGTGGATAGTCGCTCGTCGCCCATCGGGAGACTTATATATATTTTTGATTAATTTTTATGGGTTGACAGATCTGTTGGAGATAAGTTAAGAAATTTGCACATGTTTTCCCATGAAAATCATTCAAAATGTTGGAACCGAAAGTTGTATTATTTAAGTTCATTTCTATAAAAGATATATACACTTTATTAAGAAATAAAAGCCACACTACAATAATGTTACAGTCAAGTATGTGTTTATGCTTGCTCAGAGTAGCACTTAATTCGTTTAGCATATACCGATCTACAATGTTTTAGTGTACTATTTCTTGATAAACGTTTAAATTGCTTCCTTAAATTAAAACTATAAAGGTTCGTCCAGTCCTACATAGCTAACATTAATCCATATTTCCCACACTCATCCGTAAATTTTTACCCACAGCCCAATCCTAAAAAAATCCCCTCGAACTATTCACACGAATATTCCGTCGCTTCTAACACAGCTGTGTAAGTCAAGCAAAGAAACAATGCTACGAAGCCCCGTTCGAGCCGAACACGCCGCAGATCTTGAATACCGAGCGCACGCACATTTAAAGCCTTTCACCCCGTGTGGCTCGCAATACATATAGTATATGTGGCGATCGATCGGCCGGCGCTTGCTAACATACTGACTCGATTTCGCCTCTTTACTGCTGCTGCTACCGCCACTGTGTTTTGCACATGCACGTGATACCGGAAACTTTCGGGTGTGCGATAAAAATCGGGATCGGGATTGCGCTATGTACACCGATCGCTGCTTTCGAATTATGTGTGTACTTGGTTAAGTTTGACGCTTTGTAGAATTGGTTGTTTTGCGACTTGGCTGGAGAAACGAGGTCGCGATTATTTTGAATGTTCTGCGTGGTATAGTACTTTCTTAATTTGAAATAGTGAATTTTCACTGCGAAATCAGTGCTAACTCGGTTACTGACCGATAATTAGTGTATATTCACAGCTTTTCCCATGCAGTGATTAATCAGTGTATATACATTAATTTTCGGACCGTGACCTACTTTTCACTATTTCAAACAAAGAGAGTAGGGTTTCGTGTGCTTAGGGGCGAATAGAAATGTGGAGATGTCAAAATTGATGTTGCAGCTATCGATTTTTCCGATCTTCGCGTGGCAGCGAATCGTTGGATACAAATTTTCGAATTGCACGAGTCTTGCACCAAACTGCGCTCGGCCCTTTCACTGCATCGATAAAATCTACCGCACTTTTTTTATGCGACGTGTCAAACCAAATTGTTTGCTCGTAACGCGATTCGGAAAATACCGCGGCCCAACTTTTACAAGCATCTAATTCAATACCTTTCATTATTCGAGCACAATAAATCTTACCCAATCAATCAATCTACCTGAAATTACCACTATTATATTCGCGGCGAATTGAAATTCCCACAAAACGGTTGCGCAATACCGATCTCGCACTCCGACCAGAACGCAAAACAATGTGTGTCAGCAAGATAAAAGAAAAAAAAGGTAACGAACTTTTCCACGAAGCCATCATCCCCCGAACAAACTTGTAAAACTAACGCAATTTCGTATGTATACTAACTCTGATAAAGAAGCAAGAGATTTGGGCGATATGTAGTGTCTGAAAGACGGAAAAAAATCAAGAAAGCGAGTCTTCCGCAAATCAATTGGAGCAACGAAAGTGTATACATGCGCTGTAAACAAACGATAAGATCCGCTTTTCTTCGCTTATCAACTGTCGGAGCACAGGGAGAGAGAGAGAGAGAGAGAGAGAGAGGGAGAGAGATACCACACAAGTACGTGTATTATACAATGAAATGGCAAACATGTGAATTTAGTTTTTCTCTTTATGCTTTCACAAGTACTTTCGTGACTCAGCCGAGATCGTTTTTTATATGTATAATACGCACGCGAGGTGGATGGCCTAGTTACCCGCTACCTTAAGTCATTGCAACAGAATTATCGTTTAATTCAAATTAAATATTTACCCTCCTATCGTTGTGTACGTACATTGCATTCGATGTTGTAACTTCCGATGAAACGTCACGTCACCGTGTATTCTAATACGCATAACTTCCTTGAAATATTGCAGGTGTCCGACACTCTTATAAATTTTTTACCCTTCAAACCGAGTGATTTCTTACTCCTGCACGGATAATTATTAATTAAAGCAGAGAACACAAAGGATATATAACGAACGATAAATATTAAATCCCATTATACACTCATAGGCTCATTAATTCACGAGCTAATTTTCATTGTCGATCGTCAATCCGATGCTTTAACACGCGTCAAAGGAGTATAATAACGGGCACACAAGCGTTTGTTGTATCCCTTTTATTTCGAGGAAAGAAGCAGCGCAAGAAGATATGCCAAAGGTTTTTATAACGACCGATGCACTCGCTCGGAAGTGTATATATACGAGTATATATGGAGAAGAAGGGGTGTGCCGTTAAAAATAATACCGCTATATTTAGAGGCTATGGGAGGATTATATGTTCTCACGTAATGAGCGCCATTTGTCATGGAAATCGCCGATGTACTGTTATTTTTTTCTAAGGCGAATATTATTCTATGCGTGTGTATATGTATAAGTGTGAGCGAGCGGTTGATCGAACTTACCGTTTTCGAATAATAGGGGGAAAACAACATCTCTTTTACAGTTTACTCGGAAATATGTTGCGGGAATTATTTTTACTGTTTTCGGTGAAATGACACTTTCTTCTAATAGGCAACGCTATTGCGACTATTAGATCTTTCTATATCTAAAACTTTTAGCTACTTAAAACCTTTGACTGGATCGGTTACGTTATACACCTATAGGTAGACCGTAGGAGCGAATATATTTTTATAACATGAACCGGTTGACACACATATCGACTTTTATCTCGCGCAACCCCAATGTCCTTATCTATAATTCGCCTGGCTCCAGATATTTATAAATAAATTGTCGACACTGGGTCGTGACGTCACAGAGACTCCACAGATATGAAATTCTGACGTCAAGTCATATATATACATTATAAAGTTTTCTTAAATCTCGTACATTTAAACATCGGCGGATTGAATTAGACGTGGGGCTGTGTGGAATTTTAAAATTACGAATTTATACGCGCGCCGCCTCGCGAAATCTGGTTCATGTTCAACGCTCCGCGCGCGGAGCTTCGTTTTTTTTTTCGCGCGTTGCCGAGGGGATGAGTGTTGCACCTGTGCGAAACGGAGCATCCATTAATATTAATATGAGACGCTTATTTTGGGGTAGCTTTTTTTATGTACACAATGAAGGAGTTTGTAGTGATGTAACTTGGAGAGGAATCCAAGCTTTGAATTAAAGACGTTGATGAACCGCTTCCTTATGCAAGAGTTTATTTCTAGTCTTATAAATGTATCAACCACCTAATTATTCTATCGGAGTATGCAAATTGGAATTTCAATTGTTATTGCGTCAATCTAGAATACAATAGATATAATACCATATAACAGAATTCTGTTGAGTTAAAACGATAAAACCTGGTTCTTATTCGTTTGGTTTTCGTTTTCGTGGGAGTCAACTTTTTTACCTTCATTTTTCACTTCAGATTTATACGCGGCCAAAATACTTAACGATAAGGTAGTCCCAACTCCAGTACAAAATATTTTTTGTGAGGTTTCGTAATTATTAAAAAATGCACCCAAAGTAACCTAATAAATTGGATTCGTATTTCAATATAAAAAAAGTGTGCGCACAACTGAAGATATTTGTGTTCACCGATAAAACTGCTGCGTTGCGACAGCAAACGCAATTTTTGCTCATTGGATCGTAAAAATCTTATAAAATCCAATTATATCCTTTCGCCTCAGAGCACGACGTTTCATTTCCACATTTCTGTCGGTAAATCGCAACCAAGATTATTCATTAATAATAGGGAAAGAAGAAAAAAAAAAGGCTAAATCTGCAATTGTGACTGTTTGAATACCTGCGCGTAGACGCACAAATAATAGCTAGAAAAGTACAAACTACTCGGTCGAGTTGACATTAGGATTTGGCATTGTTTGTCGAATTACATCAAATAGTATTCGCTCGCTGTATTCAATAATTTGAAAGTATCAATATTTGTGTTTGCTAATCGCGCGATTGTCGACGACACGGTGAGAATGGGAAACAAAGCTACCACACATTATTATTTTCTATTAATCATAGGAGATGTTTTTTAACATATCTTTTGCAATAGAATAAATGGTTCAGAACACCGACATATTGCAGTGAAAAATATTGTAGTAAATATTTATTTTAATAAAACTTATGATAGGAATTTTAATAATATTTGTTCAAATCAAAAATCCTTCTAAAGGTAAAACTATATCATTCTTCCACATTACAAAAAAAAAAGAAACGGAACTACACGTGTGCAAGTTCAGTTCTCCCGATGAACGTAAACGTTTTCCAAATTTCACCCTCTGTAACCGCAAACAACGAGAACCTAAAAGTGCATATATACAGAGAAAGAAAGAGAAAGAGTCGAACGTTGGTGCAGTGCATCGAACACAGAGAAAGAGAGAGAGACGCTTACGCGGCGACTCCTCGCGCGCAAGTGATGCGAGCCGATGTGGGTCAGCCGATCGCCGTAGCGCGCACGCACATATATACACACACAGACAAGCTTTTAAGCCCGAGGATCGACGGAGCCGCACGAGCGGTGAATATCACGTTGGTTGGCGCGCATCTGGGTCAGCGGCGTCGCGGCGCATGCGCGCACCGAGTTCCCGGTCGTTCACCGTATCGCCACCGCCGCCGCGCCGCGACGACGTTACTAACCTTCCGGCGCTCGGACTACTCGCAGCGGCAGCGGCAGCAGCAGCAGCTCGATGTGCCGCTGCCTTCCCTCACTCTCTCGCTCTGCGACGCTGATATTGCCCCGCGTATTGACCGCCGGAAAAACGTTAGCCTAGCAACTCTCTATGCCTGGCGTGTGTATGTGTGCGTGTGTGTGTGTGTGTGTATGCACTGCTAGTGCACACTTCGAATTCTTTTTTTTTTTCTTTGTTTTTCGTTTCTGGGTTTATAGGCGCGAAAAATGTACAATTGAAAGAAGTAGCATTTGGATAAATAATCAGATTTACGGCTGTGAGAGTTAAGAATGTTTTAGATATTGGGACTGGGTGAATGTTTAATGTTTAATATTAGATATTATGGATGGTCGAAAATGTTCTATGTGGAGATATGTATAAGTTTATTTGTGATAATGTTAATACGTACGTTTTATAGATTCTCTTTACATTTCCTTTTTTTTAAATACACATGCGTTTAAGAGACGTTTTTTATGCATATTTACTATTAGGAGAAGTGGCTGTCGAGATAGTGGAAAAACTGGACCGGTTGATTATGAATTTCTTTTACGATTTCACAAGTTTTCCGCTAACTGTAAGTTTCGGTATTGGATCTTTTGTTGGTATTTTTAAGCTTGAACTTTTACTCTGTACAGTCGCTCAAAGTTTTGCGAAGATAATAACCGAAGTGCTGACATTCTTGATGAAAGCTTGTAAACGCGAATTTTTCGAATAAATAAAATTTTTAATAAAAATTCAACACAATAAAATCGAATTGCTGAAAATATTTGTTTTCGAAAAATGGAAGACCGCAATCAAAAGCGCAAACATCGGGATTCGAATTTTCTTTTTTAATTTTTAAAAATATACAATGTTTAATGGAAACAAATGTTGGAAATATATTTATATACTATATTTGTAAGAATATAGCTTTTTAAATTATTTTATATTATACCGTATGTGAAAATTGCTAATGAGCTGCATAGAAACTACACGTTTATGCGCAAAGTATAGTACTGTGGAAGTAGAAAATAGGCGGATCCGGTTAGACATACTTTTTTTTTGTAAATACAAGTGCATTAACATTTTACTGTGAACATTTCTCTTATTATTAAGAGAGTTTTATCGTTAAAAGAATTAACGATTGATTGTAATGAAACTTGATACCTTGCTAAATATGAGTAAAAGAATTGACTAAGTTAAAGATGTTTGGATTGAGGGTGCCTAGAAAAAGAGATACTAAAATTTTTATTTTTACGTATTTGAAAAGACGTTTTATGTGAAATCACTTTATTTATTTTATTTACGTATTTCTTAAACGTTTGATGATTCAATTTAAGTTTTTGTAGTATTATTCTAATGTTTAATGAATAACTATCGCTTTGAAAAGTATCTTTGGGTAGCTGTAAGTATAGAAAAATGTATTTATTGAAAACAAAAAAAGTATATTTAACCTTAAAAAATGAGTCACTCAGCCCTGTACTTTTTATTCATAACTTTTCTCACAACTTTTATTGATAACGGCAAGAAATGTTCATTTATAATATTCAATCGCTACTTGGTATAAGTTTGATCATACAACTTTCTATGACAAAGAATAATATTGTATGAATAAACAAGAAATTAAAATTGCACCGATTTGGACCAGCAATGATGTGATAAAACTTCCTTAAAATAAAGTTCGTTTTATTAAAATATTCTTGTACCACGTAATAATAAAATGTATCAATGCATTCTTTAACACCTTGTATGTACGTATTCAAATGATTAATTTAAAATAAAACTCTTAAAACTTCATCTAACTTCTGCATAAATTTTTCATTAATACAAGTTGTTTAGCTTCAATTCTACTAAAAAGAGCCAATATTCTCAGCCTAATGTAGTTGCTGGCTTATCAGTTGTCTAGTGCCGCATCTATTTAAACCCGCTTTTACTCAAACATTATCTACTTATTAATGATTTATATATTTTTATAACCTCAGAAGAAATTCATAAATACGAGAAGAATCTCTATTAAATATTATAAATATTTCACTAGGAAAAGAGGAAATAATCATAGTACACTTTCATCAATAGAACTCCTTTCATGTTCACTTTTAAAAATAAAGTGAAGGCTTGGTATTCTTCCATTCTGCACTAAAATTTTACTTTTATAAGTACTAAAAAATTTAAATCCGTGATTCAAATTCGAAGCAGTGATATTTCCATTGCCAACAACGTCAGGAAGCGCAGCCCAAAAGATATAGCAAAATCTAATTTGTCAACCCAAATCCAATCGGTGTATCGTCGAAGGAGCGAGTGGATCGAGCTTTGGCATCGATAAATCGACGTGCCGCAAGCGCCGTCACACCACTCAGTTATATGCGCCATACAACTGGCTACTGCTACTTACCACTGCCTTATCTTAGTGCTCACGCTTTCAATGCTCTATCTGCTGCTGAGAAAAAGTTCTCTGCTGTATTCGAGTATTGTAGATTGGATTATTAAGTACGTTGAATATTTGGTAGTGTCAGAGCTGAAAAAGCAGGTCAGATTGTTACTTATATAGTTACTTTTGCATAGTATAGGTACTGAATTAGTCTGGCTTTAATTTTATGTAATGGATGTTTATACTACTTAAAACTTTATGATTTGGTAAGCGATCATGAAATGCTAAGATATATGCGATGTAAATATAAAATATAAAATCATCAGAAAAAGTTAAATAACAAGTATAAAACTACATCTACGTTAATCATGTGGTCTTGGTTATACAGATTCAAATTTTTCAAATTTGAACATAGAAAATAATTTCTTATCTGTGAATCGATTTATTGTCTTGACTTTACTCAAACGAGCTTCCTTTACCAAACTATAACTCATCAAATACCTTACAATCCGCATCCGAACAAAATTAAGGTGGTTCCAGAGCGAAGGACTCAAAATTAGGATCACTACAACTACAACTTAGTAACAATATAGTAAATATTATAAGGAATGAAATTCCCGAGAGAAAGTACGTTAGCGATTTGCAAAGAGAATAACTTAATATTGAAGTTGGAAAGATAAGACCTTTCCATAAAAATAAGAGTATAATACCTCTGTGTCTGTGATAAGCTGTATAACATAAAAGTTAACGACTGATGTATTAATTTATGTTTCTAATTGAAAAATCATAAAAGATTCTAAAAATAAAAGGTGCCTTTCTAGGCACACATATAATCCGGCTCTTCGAACTGGAGCCAGCTTAGTACACATAAAATATGATCCAACTGAAATGCATCCACCGCAACGTCCCAACTTGCACACACTTATCGTTTATAACCGAAGAAAGCATCGACCGCGGCAACACCAGCCAAAAGTCGAGAAAACAATAATAACTAAAACGTCGTCGTCGTCGTCGTCGTCGTCGTCGTCGTAGTCGTCGCAGCCGTTTGACCTCCCGATCATTCACACTCTTCATCTCCGAAAATAAAAGAGGAGGCACGACCCGCCGATATTCGTGCAAAACACACATACACACACCAACGTATACACCACAACCGGGCGGGTGCGCGCACACACACCCACAGACACACATTCATCCCGGCTATGCAGTCGCATAGCGCAGAAATCGATCCGCATGAAATATTCAAATAGCCCGCCGTCGTCGGCGTGTGTGCAGTCGACCCAATTTTAAAAAACGTCATACTCTCTCTTCTCTCTCTCTCTCTCTTTTCTCCCCTCCGCGCCTCTACTTCGGCTTCATTCATCTTTCGCCGGAGCGCTGCTGCATTACGACGTCGGGCTCTCCCCATCGACCACTACTACACACTGCACACACGCATATGCTTTGCGGCAAAGGAGAAGTCGGCGAAATACTGCATGTACGGCTCTCTCCTCGAGCACACCGACAATTACTAACTTGCTCTCTCTTTCTCTCTCTTTCGGCTTGACTGTGTGTAAGTGTATTTATAGAATGGTACGCGGGTGCGAGCGTGACAGATTGGCAACTGACTCGTATGCATGCGCGAGATTATGCAACAAATGAGGAGGAAGGGCGCGGGGCCTCGGGAGGCGATGTGACTGTCCGTCTGTCTCAGTGTGTGAGTGTCTAGAGAGAAAGAGAGAGAGAGAGAGAGTGAGACAGAGAGGAGTTGTGCGCTACAAGGACGGTGCGTCAAAAGGTGGAGGGAAGGGATTGTGTGTGGAGTGGTATTGCTTGAGGTGGGATATAAGATGCTTTTCTTTCTGCAGATGATGAGGTGTTGAACGCTTTACTTTCAGTAGTCGAAGTCGCTCATCTGGGAGTTCTTATTCGTGCTTAAAATTGAATGTACCGGTGAATAAGGAGATTCACGTATTTATACTGATTGATTTTAATGAATTACATTCTAATATTGTTTAGCATGATTATCATTGTAAATGAAAAATTAATTCATTAAAAATTATAATATGTAAAAATTATTACACTATCGTAAATACGAATTAAATAAGTAATCGTCATTTCAAACTGTATTCATTATCAGTACCAAAACTTGTATAAAATGTAATTACGTCCATAAAAGTTCAAAGATTTTATAATTGAATGGATTATAGTGATTAATGAGTTTCAACGCATCAAAAATATTTGGCTTTTGCAATCACCTAATATGCGTTTGCATTAAAAAATAGAACGTATAATTATTAAAATTTACACAATTTTAATTAAAAATGTGTGAATATGTTAAGAGGCGCTAAAAAACTTTGTTAATTAAAGATACTGAAGGGACCGCAAGAAGCTTCGTCCATCTTAAAGAACAATTATGATATTATCCTATATCTATTCTAGAAGTGTACTAAAAAAAATACAAGCATTTCTTAAACATTATTATATTATATATCTATCAGATTCATTAGTATAACTTTTCAAAATTAACTTCATTTTAGAATGACGTCATTCAATTTATTCTTCAAAAGAAGCTGCATTATCGACATTACATCACAGTAAATTCATATATATAAATTTAATACATTCATAAAGGAAGCAGGAGATTAGTTGAATATGAATATTCATCGTTGTTGCAAAATAATGCAGCTTCCGAAATTTGAACAACGTTTAGTTCAAAGGATAAGCAGAAAATATATGGACACGTTTACATGTGAATCTTAATATTTCTTTTAAAAATATTTGAAAATTCGAATAAAAAGTTCTACATTAAAATCCATTAAACCAATCTTTAATTAAAAATATTTTAAAAAAGATTAAAAATCAAAGAAATTCTATTATCTTTAAAATATATAATTTATAAAAAGTATAAGCGCGCAAGGTACAAAAATACTATTTATATAAATATAAAGCTCAAATTTGCTCCTGTTACCGAATGACATAGAAAATCAATCATTCTTTTCATAATACTATGTTTCTTGAAAAATAAGAAGTCTAGAAAATGCAAAATTTAGAAAATTTAGACTACTAAGCGGGTGTGCTGTAGCCGTAAAGATTCCTACCTTACCGGTCTTAACATTTAACGAAATATATAAAGATAGAGACTAATTTTTATAAAAACAACTCTGTCACTATCTCGGTAATGATGTAAACCTTATGTGATTCATGTTTCATGAAATTCAATTCACATGTTGCAGAGATTTTCGTAATTTAAAATTTCGGGGATAAAAATCGCTGCAGTCAATTATGAACGAAATTTTTAACGACAAATATCTCTGCGAAATGTGGATGGAATTTCATGAAATTGGTTCCACGTAATGTTTACATCATTACCGGGATAGTGATAGAGAGTTTTTTCCAAAAATTAGTCTCTATCTTTATATACTTCGTTAAATGCAAGAACCGGTAAGGTAGGTATCTTTCGGGCCATAACTCATCCTCTTAATATTCTTAACGATTGAAAAATATGATACTTTTAAAATAACACAAAAACATAAATTTTCACAAATTGTTGATTTTTAAATATATTAAATAAAATATAATATATATATATATTAAAATCACAATACAGAAATCACTAAACGCTGAGTATCAAAAATTCTGTGATAAGTAGTTCAAATGAAAATATATTTCTTAAATATAATACTTATCATGAAAAATAAACGACGAAGTAATTATTATATAGTATTGTATATATATATATATATAGTAATTATTATATAATTAAATACTAACACATAATCTACAGTTCAAACAATTAAATCATTTTTAATTCATTGAAAAAAAATGTAACGAATAAGGCACGTAATCGTATTTTTTTATTATTTATTAATACTACAATCGCAATATCATAAATCAATAATCAAATGTATTAAATATAAGTAAAAGAACATTTTTTCCCAATACTTCTCAATAACCATTATCATAATTGCAAAGCATTTAAGAATTATCCTGATCCATAACAAACTTTTCCACTAGAATTAAGCGCAGTTATCGCGACGCAGAAAATATTTTAATTGTAATCTTAGTTCATTAATTTCCATGATAAAAATCCTTCCTTAGATGAGAAAATATTTGTATCCAATTCTCGTGTAATTATTCATTTTTATATTTATCGAATGAATTGTCGATCGAAAAAAAGCACAGTCCAACCTTATATATCCCTTTTATAAGTACTCGACTCCGCCATGTAAAACTAATCGTCCAGCCGCATGCATGCGGAAATTCTCTTATCCACGCCTACTTAAAAAAAAAAAAAAAGAAAAAGAAGTACACGCGGAGAGAATAAAAGCGTTATGGGTCTAGGCTTGACCAAGCCCTAACTAGATATCCTTACAATCAATGGCGCGAACGGAAAAACTCGACAAGCACTATCATGGGTTTTAAAAGTCAGTTTCCTCCTTTTAATACAACAAACTTGTGCTTGTGTATAATATATTATCGAATAGTCAGTTAACATAGTGCGATAATGAATATACTACACTCTTTTTTCGTCGGCTCTTTACTTAGGGCTACAGCTTTTGAACAAAAACTGATTAAACTTTGTTGCGACACTAGATGAATTGCACCGAAACGTAGCTTTAAAAACATTTGAATAAGTAATATTCACCGCTCATTGAAAAACTTAAAGTAACAAACAACAAAATTAAATTGGACATATTCGTATTGTCTCGTGTAAAAATCTTTTTCGTTCGCATCTCTAATTCTAGTTTTATCAAAACGTAGCTGCATTATATATAGATTATCGGCTTAACCATATAGATTATCGGCTACCCAAGACCTCGTCGCCATGCGCACACAGCAATGTTTCATCATCGTTGCATCAAAGCGAGCATCGCTCCATTCCAAGACTCGCGGCTGGCAACTCCGCGAGCTGTACTGCACGCGGACGGTATAATACATAGTCGCGTGCACCGCACTCCACGTCGTCTTCCTCGGCTTCCCCGTTACTACATCATATATATATATATAGGCTCGGCTCTATCAGTCGAGGCGATGGCGTACAGAATCAACCCGACAGACTCACAACAGCGGCACACAAGCGGGACTGCTATATAGAAGACACGACGACGACGGCGACCACGACGACGATGACGACGACGCGACGTGGAGGAGGGGAAACTATACACACGGGCGCGCGCGCGCGCGCATACACACACGTACACGCACACACACTCGGGCATCATCGGCGCGCGCTGCCGCTGCTGCTACACACCGAGGAGAGCGAGTGAGATGGCGATAGAGAGAGAGAGAGAGAGAGAGAGAGAGAGTTCAGTGACCTCACGGAAGCCCGAGCGAACGCGCACGGGAGCGAACTGCTGCTCTCTGTGCTCTCCGCGTGTGGGAGGGGAACAGCAGCAGCAGCAGCAGCACCACCACCACCACCACCACCAACAGCACCAGCAGCTACAAACTTCTGACATACTGCGCTCGTGCGTGTGCGTGTGACTCTATGTGTGTGTGTGTGTGTGTGTGTGTAAAGAAAGAAAGAAAGAAGGAAGGAATTATATGCCGGTTGGATCCACCGAAAAACGCCGTCGCCGCCGCCGCCGCCGCTCGACGATTTTCCTCCTTTCCACACGCAGTCTAGCAGCGCCCCAACGCACAGTGTACTATTATTATTGTTGCTACACACGCACAGCCAGAGGCTTTTCCCGTGTGTACATAAACGCGTAGGGCCGGAAGCTTACGGCGTGGCGTTCGCTCGTGTGTGTTGAGGGAGAGATGCAGAGAGAGAGAGAGACAGAGAGAGAGGCGTACACACACACACACACACACAGAGGCATAGCCACAGACACAGAGGCGAGCGCGGAGGCGCCGAAAAATTTTTCGGGGATCGACTCTCGCCGACTGACTATACGGCGCAAAGGTCGTTCGCCCCGCGGCGAGTCAACGACGACGAGCCGCAAGACGAAGACGCGTAGCGCGCGCGACCGTCGGGAGTTGCAGTGCAGCGATTTTTCTCTCGCGAGCGCGACTACCGCGCGTGTGTGTGCGTGTGCGTGTGACGCGGCGCGCCGAACGTGTACTTAACTCTCCTTCTTTTTTTTTAACTCCAATATTGCTTTTGATTGTTTAAAGGGACAGAGTGAGGTGCGGAAGGTGGTGCGCGGTGTTGTTTGTTGTTGTTGTTGTTAGTGCCAGCCGCGTGTTGTACAGAGTGTTTTGTTGTTGTTCGGCTGTCGCCGATCTAGCGTAGATCGATCATTCGCAGAGTTTCTTTTTCGGAGGAAAGGAATTTGTAGATTTTTTTTTTCGAATAGATATATAATACGTAAAAAAAGAAAGAGAGAGAAAGCGAGAGAAAGAGCGAGAAAGATCGAGAGAAAGAGAGAGAGAGAGGAGATGCTTTAATTGCAAGGCTATTACTTCGCTTGCTTGAGAACGTTGAAAATGACTCGATGAAATAGTAGAGGAGAAAGAGAGAGAGAGAGAGAGAAAGAGAGAGGGGGGGGAGTGAAGGAAAGCTAGGAATAAAAATTGTGAATAGATTTCGAGTCGTCCGGGCAGAACAAAGAGTGCGTTTGGGAGAGGGCCTTGGGCGGCTACACAACAATGAAAGCCGTCGATGACGTTGAACGAAGAAGGAAAACCCTTTTTTCCTAAACGCGTGCACCATTTATATATATATATATTCTTTAAATCGTGAGTATTATTCGGAGCGTTTGTACGGTGGAACCAGTTACTAATAACAGTGATGTAATAATATCGAAGACGCTTTTTTTTCCTGCCTCTTATCTGTAAAAAAAGTCTAGATTTTCGTATCGGAGCAGACGCCGCGATTATCGAACGAATTGTTGTTGCTCCGAAAGCAGTCGAAACTCTCATCTAATATAACCAACTCGTCCCCTGCCAAAAAAAGAGAGCCAGTGATTAGTCAACGTCATTCGGATAGACTAGACTCGAGCCTATAGCGTGGAACTTTAAATACACACTGGACTGTGGAAAAATCAGATGCGGGGCACGCTCATGGAAAGTGTCATCAGCGCGTAAAGGTTTTTCGGACAACCCAACCAGCTGCACTCCATTGTCTCTGCGTGTGTGTGTATGTGAGTGCGTGTGTGAGTGTGTGTGACGCACGCGAGCTCTGAGAGCGGCAGTGCGTTGGCCGACTGTACTCTTCGGGTTCATCGTTCTCGGTTATGTAATGTTTGACTATATCGTGCAAGCGTCCCGACGCTAGCGCTCCTCTTCTGCTTCACAAGCTCTTCTCTCTCTCTCTCTCTCTCTCTCTCTCTCGGCAGCGCACGACCGCCTCCCACTTTTATAGTATACGAGCGAGAGAACGACGTGGTGTGTGTGTGTGTGTGTGTGTGTGTGTGTGTGTGTCGGGGCGAGAAGGGGGATATCCCGAAGTTTTTTGGTTGGAGAAGCGGTATCTCTTATACATTTTTTTCGGGAGAGGGGGGCCGATCTATAGAATGTAACTCTGACAAGATCTACTTGGGGTCGTAGTCGTAGAATGTAGCTTTCGGGAGATAGCTGGAAATCGTATGCGTTTGGGATGTTGTTTCGATCGTATGATTTCTTGTCATTTCCACGGGTTTTCGCTTGGGAAGAGAAAATTGTGCTTTTACTTTGGAATTATATTGTATAATGAAGTAGATTTTATACGATAAATAGGTAAATTTAATTTATTTTGAAACATTAAAAATTCATTAATTTCAACATAAGGTTAAGACTCTTATTTGGTTTTGGTAGGAAGAGATGCAATAGAAATTTATACTATGTATACAGTTACTACCTTTTCCTAATTCGCGGAACGATCAATGATTCAAACTATGATGATGAATCAGTGATGAAATTATTGATCTTTTAAAAAGTAAATAATCTTTTGATGAAATTTAGTAATTATTATTTTGTAAGATTTATGTTTGATTTATGAAATATTTACTACATGTAAAAACATAATTTAATTGAACAAAAAATTAAACTCTTTTGTACAGCAACATTAATTTTCCAATCAATTTTATTGATTCCAAATGAATTCAGATCTTAATAAAGCGTAAAAAAACTATTTCCTATCTCTGACGTTACTGTAACTACAATGTTATTCAAGTAGAAGATCGCTTTACATCATTTAAAGAAAAAACGATATTTATAAAGCTAAACCAATCCAGTAACGTCAATAAAAAAATTAAATTGTTTCGATCTCATACAAATCCAATACCCGCGTCATACAATCAAAAACTTCATCTCTTGCAAAAACCATCCATACCGAAAAAAAAATCCTGAACACTATCGACTCGTCATAACGAACGCGAAAATTCATCAAACTCTTTCTCACACCGCTCGTTTAAAAATACATCGTTACACGCTCTCACTGTCTCGTTGACGAACAAAACTTTTTTTTCCCCTCTCCTCTCACAATTTTTTTTTTACTCATCTTCCTCTTTTTCTTTATCGGCAGAGAGAGAGAGAGAGAGAGAGAGAGAGAGAGAGAGAGAGAGAGAGAGAGAGAGAGAGAATCCCGGCATCGCGCATCCTCATTTCTCTCTGGCCGTAGTCTTCATCGGTAATTTCTCTGGATGCTGCTGCCACCGCCGTTGCGCCGCCGTTGCTTTCTTTTAAACAATCGATCGTCGACCGGAATTTTAATAATAGAGAGAGAGAGAGAGAGAGAGAGAGAGAGAGAGAGAGAGAGAGAGAGAGCAAACGAGAGAGAAATGCGTGCTTGCGCTCCACTCGTATACGTATATACATCTCTTGTGTTCGATAAAACGCGCGTCAGTACAGCCACTGGAAAAAATCATTCCGCGAATAATAATATAGACATATTTTGGAGTATGTGATAGCAACTTTACTCGCGACGCAATCGCCGGACGTCAAACTCACCTTTATTCTCAACGCGGTTTTCCCTTTAGTACCTGCCTTAAGGTGTAGGTAGTAACTGTATACATCAATCAACGTCATACACAGGGAATTGATACCAAGGGTGTGCGCACTGTAGTATATACAGATCAAAAAATAGATCTTTATAGCTCTGATAACAAAGTTCGTTTGGAAGCCATTCACATCGTTGGCAACATGTCAGAATTCGTGTTTATCGATCAACTCATTCACGTGTATATAAATAATTTCATTTGTTCTACATATTACGGAACACTAATTTATCAAACAGCTTGGCGCACATGAATCGTTTATGAAACATCAGTAAGAGATGTAGCCCGCGTGTATTAGCGATAACTATGGACAAACTGGGGAAACAGAAATAAAGCGTGTGCGTTCTGTATTATGCGAAGACTTGGCTTTTATTGAAAATAAAGTGAACAAGCTGTTCTAGTTTAAAGAGTCTCGAGTGAAGGATCGTTTAATGACGGGGTAATTTCGTCAAAAATCTGAATTCTTTATTGAAATGTCTCCCTACCGTTGTGTATAAGGAATGGATTGATTCTCTTAAAATTGCACTAAAAGATCAATTCCAGGGCTGTCGAGTACAAGTTTAGATCTACTTTGGGAAAATTTTATGGGCACAAAGCAATTTGCCAAGTTTTACGTTTATGAACGCACACTTTGGTAAAAAGTATTACGGTCCTATCATTGAACTCGTTTAGACAGTTAAAAACAATGCGCGATTTTCGCTTTTTGCAAAATATCCAGGTTTTGCGGCGATTGATCAATTTCGAGGAAATTTTAGACCATAAGACCAGGGATTCGCAGCAATAAACTATATTTAGGAACAAGTTTTTCTACCAACATGGCATGAACGGTGCGACAGAAAATCGTTATTTTTGATACAAGCATTTTACAAGTGTGTATGCATGGCCACAAGTGAATTAAAGACATCGCGAAACACACCTTCCACGTGCCCCTGTCCCAGCACAACAAACAAAACCAAGTATAATATGCCACATGAGAGAAATCAAGATTGGAGAGGTAAAGTCTGTGACGATGAGGAGATCCTCCTGATAGAGCGTAAATGGAGGGCAATTTATCGGGGTTTTGCCCGCAATGGGGCGCCGACAGTACGAGTGTACAATCCACGGAAGGCAGGATACGGAGTCAGAGCTCCAGCGAGGCGCAGCAGCAGCCGATCATCAGTAGCCAGGACGATCGTAGAATACAGGCCAATTCCATACGAGGTAGTTTAAGTGAGCCATAACAAAAGTGGGAGACGGTGTGATTCTGGGATAGAACACCGTTTTTTCTAGGTTACGTTGAGTAACACTAGAGTTGCATTGGATTTAGGTCTTTAACTTTTTTGCATATTAATAATTTATAATTCATTTGAAAACCAATGTGGGTTAAAGCAGTTTATAAATATTTGACAAGTTATAATGACAATATCATCATATTGCCTCATTATTAGTCATTAAATAATCATAAAACTCTGAACCGCGAGAAAGCTTAAGTTGGCTATTTGCTTATATCTTGTTAGATTTCAAACGACATTTTATGTGTTCGAGCATTTAATAGGTAGCTAATCAAATACCGATGATTTACCAAAACAAAGTGTAGATATAATTTGTCATCCATTTAGTAATTGATTAGTTGATTAGCATTTAGTAATTTGTTTGCGATAAAATGACGAAATGGCCTTTCATCTTTTAAGTATAGTTTCACATTATGCAATGACGATTGCCTGAAGTTTCTTCGAGCTAAGTCGAATGAGAAACGCAGAATTTTCTGACAAAGAATATTCGATACGCCTTGCCTATTAATGAAAACCATATTTTTATTCATTATCAAAACTTATTGTAAATTATGTTCGGTACCACTTAAAAATAAATTATAAACTTATTTTTAGCCATTAGTAAAACCATTAAACTGATTAGATATAATATTCTGTAAGCGAGCATTTAAAAACTTCGTGCATGTATTTACAAATTTCAAAACTAACGTTTTTAAGCACCCAACATTTATAGCTTTTGATTATACAAATGAGCTTGAATACAAAGCTCAGAATAATGACAGCCTAGGAATTCGACGCATGTCTCTTTAAAGACATTTCTATTCCCTCCTTCAGCATTTCGTTTGCTAATCCCGACACTTTGAATATGTGATTTTTATTATTCCTACATTAGAATCTATCAGTATAAATCTGTTATTTCATAAATTAACTACAGTAGACTTGAATTTCCTATGCATATATGTAGAAACAAACAGAAAGATATTACAAAACTCCCTTCTAGTCACACCTACCTAACCTCCAAAATGTCGATTTAATACGTTTTCCTAACAGGACGAGCGACTAATTTCACGTTTCTATTTTTAATTATAGCCCAGATCGAAATAATCCCGTGCAAGGTTTGTGGTGACAAGAGCAGCGGCGTCCATTATGGGGTCATCACGTGCGAAGGCTGCAAAGGTTTCTTCAGGCGGTCCCAATCGTCAGTCGTAAACTATCAGTGCCCTAGGAACAAGAACTGTGTTGTCGATCGGGTCAACAGGAACCGGTGTCAGTACTGCCGGTTACAAAAGTGCCTAAGGCTTGGCATGTCCAGAGATGGTAAGAACATCATTTACTTTAATGTTATAGTTCATCGGCCAAAGTTACGTTTCATTCATGGTTGAATAGTTGGTAATAGATATAAAATAGAACTTTTAAAAGCAATAACTTGATTTTCTAAGCATAAAGAGCACAGTAAATCAAGACAAACGTAAAATAAAATGGATGATGTCAAGGTGACATAATGTGAAAACTCTTGTAAAGTATCTGATAAAGAATTATAAAGTGATTGTTGTAATGTTTTACGTCATTTGTTGAAAACGATGTTATCCTTTAACAAGTTGGTAATTAGATTATTTTCACTTCACATTTCAAAGTTATAAACGGAGAAAGTAAAAATAAATAAAAAGTACGCTGTATTTATGTTTTAAGGATATAACGTCGACCTGATTCAAAACTCTGAATGAGAATAAACAAAACGAAAATAGAATAATTGCATCAGCAATGTTATGTAATGAAAAGAACTCTTTATATAAAATATTCGAGTCATTACTGATTAATAAATTTAAATGTCATGAACGAATTGATGGATATCGATATGTTGCACGATAATTTTAATACTCAATCTCTTGAATAATTCCAGAAGGGAATGAGAAATCCCAAAAGGTTAAAATATCTATTTTACGTCAGAATTTCAAGAAATCTTACAATACAAACTATCTACTAAAATTTAAAAAAACAGAATATATTCTAAACGAACGGAACAAAATAACATTTCTTTTTTTCTACGTGTTTCGCATCCGATAAGATTATAAGAGAGGAGAAAGTGGTGGAAAAAAGGAAGAAAGAAAAAGAGAGAACCACTGCTAGTCATTGAACTTCGTATATTATCCGCAGAAAGATCAAATGGCACGAGGCAAAATATTCTGGTGTTTATTTCGCGTTCTTTACTGATGGGCCTCGCATGAATTGAACTTATAAAAGCCCAGCCGACCCTAAACTAAATTGAAGCGAGTATATATATATACACACACAGAGATCAAGTCAAATCACATGCCATCACTACAGCCGAATGAACGTTCGACGTAATTATTATTATTGCGGCCAACTGTTAAACTCGATATTCGATCGAAATTACGCATAAAAATGTTTACGATAGTGAATCTGAATTTGAAATTGGATTTCAAATGGCATTTGTTAACAAATCGAAGTATAATAAAAGTAAAATCTATGTAACGACAATTTGAGTGAGAAACGAAAAATCAATGATATTCGGCACTTCAACTTTGCGTTATTACATTTGAAAATTCAATGAGCTGATAAACTCTACTAATGCAAAGCGATAAGAGCTGATAATTTATTATTTGTAGATGTTTATGAATCTGTTATTTTTGTCTCCGAAAATTTTATGTAATGTCACAGATGCAGTAGGAGTTGAAAAACTTTTTATATTGAGCATCAAGAGTAATTAATTTCTTATATCTGGATCGATGATACTATTTGTTTCAAATCGCTCAATTCACATTTAAGTTGATTACATAGATACTTTAGATAACTCTCTAAAATACATGCAGTTTATTAATAAAATGCAGTTCAGTGTTAAAAAATAACTTCGTATTTCACTCAAACGTCAGTTTTCAATTTAAAAAATTGCTTTTGCGTTATTAATGACACTATCATATCTTATATTCAATTCAAGTTTGCGTAAAAGTCATTCAAAACTAATCAAACAAAAAGTCATTTCCACGAATGCATTGGACTGAAAACTTCCTAAATTTTCCCGAGTCCAGAGCGAATCCACGCGTACACACACACACACACATACACATCTACGCGACTTCCTGCAGCAATTAGAGAAGGCACAATGGCCGCGCGCGGGGTACACGACCCGTTATCGGCGAACCGCTGCCCCTTATCGAAAAAACACGTCACACACAGCGTCTTACGTCTCTCCGACTGCACGTATAATACACACATGCGCGTTGTAATGTTTCTAAAGAAGTGGCGTATAGACTTTCCTATTCAGGTGGACGCTCATGGCCCGAGCTAAACAAAAAAGCCAACACAGCGCTTGCTTAGATTCTTTGTAATGGGCGTTTTTGCAAAACTGAATAATATCGATTGGTATCGCCGTGAAGTGAATTTTCTGAGATAATTGAATTACTAATTCGTTTGGCTTTGTTGGACCGATCTTACAAAGGCCTTTATTTAAAGGTTGCGCGGGATGGGGATTTTTAAAAGGAAATCCGCGTAACGAAGGAGAGATTTGTTTTTAGTTTGTTTTGGCTTTTAGCTTTGCCTGATAAGCTGCGCTGAACTCATAAAGTATCGGTATTGTTTGGAAAATAGCTTTGCGCAATCGTTCAAGTATATAGCTGACAAATTCTCCACGCTGCAAAGGGTTTTGTTAGACAAGTTTGTCGAATCTCACATTACGTTCAATTCTTATCAAAACTTATTTTTTAGATCATATAATATATTGAAAAATCTTTATCGTGAAACCAATATACATTTCACTGTAACGACCAGAAAGAAAATTTTCAACGAGTTTCGCGATCGAATGAGGGATGAGGAACACGTGCCACTGACGTTCATACACCACAAATTGAAATCAATAAACAATTAATCAATATAATCCGCCCGACACTCAATTACACGCGTAATTAAACGGCCTTGCGACTCTCTCCGCAGTTTAATATGTGTACGCGCGCGCGCACGTTCGAAAGCCACCAAACCCTTATCACAACATATATATTCGCTAGCGTATTGTGTGTATGTGCAATCTTCGTGGGACTATTGCGTATGATTTTGGCTCGCGTTTGCTCATTCGCGAAAATTCAAACTGAAACGCCGGAAATAATGACATGGTTGCGTACACATATGCATTTACAGTAATAAGACTTCGTGTAGTGGAATGCGCATATCGGGTTTCGGTATAAATTTAATCATCGAGAGAGGGACCGGTAGATAGATAAAAATCTTTATTCATAATTTGATAGAGAGGAAAGAGACACATGAAATTTTATATAAACACTCTATTTGCTAATTTTAAATAACTCTGTTCCTTTGATCTAAATGAATGAATGTTTTGAAACTGAAAAACAAGCTAAAAGTATTGTTAAAAAATATTTAATTTATATAAAAATAAATATTTAAAGTGCGTACGATTTCGATTCTATTTTTACACGTTTTACAATAAGATTCAAACTACCAAAATCCGTCACAAAAGGAATCGATGCATCTCCGTCCATCATAGCTATGGAATCCCGCTCACGAACCTAACACACATTCCATGCTATACGGCCGGCACTTTCAGCATTTCTGAATTTTTCACCCGCGCTCGTGCATGCTTGTATAAGTGGATTTTTCCATATATATACAGATCTCGCTTTGCGCTCTCTATGTATAGAATACCACGGAAAATGCATGACAGAGAGAAGAAGAGGGAGACGCACACACTCACACATACACACTTGTGGTGAGTATTATTTCTTCCTAGTTGCGTCTCCTTCTCGCTGCGGTCGATCACCTTCTCTCCGTCTGTTTCTCTTTCTCGTTCTCTCTCCCTGACGACGACCCTTTATCTTCTTCCTCCACCTCCTCCTCCTCTTCTTCTTCTTCTTCATCTCGCTGACTGTTGACTCGGGTAAATACCAAAAGCATATGTGTGTGAGAGTGTGTGTGTGTGTGTGTGTAAGCGGCTTTGTTTTCGACGTGTGCATTGTGGATGACGACAGCACGTGCCATGCATTGGAGAATGATGATCGGGATGCTTCGAAATAATCTTTATCTTCTTGTGCTAATCGCTGCAAGTTATGTGACGACTTACGTTCAATTTATTGAAATTTAGTAGCTTTTTTGACGGTTCGATTGCGATGGGGAGATCGTCTTGTTTAGAAAAATTACACTATATTACTACAAATCATTCGGATCAAAAACTAAATGAGATGATTAGGTATTATTTCAAAATCAAACAATTTCGAATATTATTTTTTTTTTTTTTGGTATTTTTAATTAACATAAAATCCTTTTTTATGTCCCGATAGGTAAATATTAGCTTTTTTAATCACAATTCAATTTATTACCAGTTTAATGTCGATAAACTCGTAAAAAAATTGAATCTCCATTTGGTACTAGTTGCTGGCGCCTTTTGTGCGCTCGGTATAACGATTCTCATAAAATTCCCCCTGAATCTCTCGATGTTCGATGATTTTTATCGTTCACATTTACACAAAGACTGACCATTTTGTTTTAAACGTGAACGATGAAAAAACGATGAGTGAATTTTTTTTTCTCACTAATCCGTTCAGTACAGGTAAATTTAGAAAATGTAATTCAGCTCATATAAATAAAGAAAAGCTTAGCTGGTTGAAAGGCTGCGTCGAGTCGGTGACGTTGCGCTAGTTGCATAACTCGTTACGGCCGTTGAGTCATCGAGAAAGTCTTACCGAACCCGACTGTTCCCGTACATTTTTCTACGTTTTATGGAGGGCAAGTTCATCTATCCTATAAAATAATTGTGACGCTCGTAATATTAATGAATCTCGAAAGTAGATCTGTATCCACTTTTGGATATCGGATTAATTATTTTCATCGACCTACATTACCCTCTAAAATTATGAAAGTAGATGTAAGATTATTAAAAAAAATGTATTCTTTTAAACCCATTACTTTATTTGCCACTGTGCTAATTTCCGTCACGTCTAAGTATAAATGTGTACATAAACCAGTTGAATTTTATGTAATGAAAAATCGATTTCATTATGGGCGGTTTTGAATAGAGCTTGAAATTAAGTAATCGAGTACCAATCGCACTATTATTTAATTTATTGCCTCGGCATAAAATGGTATAATCAAGTCGCACCACTTTATTTTGAGATAATTATACAGTTAATTTAGAAACTGGTATATTGATACTGCATTGCCGCGGATGAAAATTAAATACTGAGCGCGAGACTTATTCCCAATAATGCGGCCTAATATAAGTTCTGAAACTACCAACATAAATTATACGCAAAAATTGCAATTAAAGACGGTTAGATAAACAGAAAACTGTGAAAAATCGAATTTAAAAATCGAAAAACAAACGTAAAAATAAAAAAAAAAACGTCGGATAAGCCAAGAAAAACAGGTCCACCCAAGCGTACCACAATAACAGCGGAATACACTTGGCGCATCAGAGTTCTCTAGAAAAGTTGTGTAGGTATATAAAACTCTCTCGGTGTAATATCGGTTCAGCTGCAGCCGCAGCAGCAGCAGCAGCAGCAGCAGCAGCAGCAGTAGTACCAGCAGCAGTAGTACCACTCTCTCTCTCTCTCTCTCTCTCTGTCTCTCGGAGTCTGACGTCACAGCTCGACGACACGCTATATAGACCCAACAAAAAGAGCACCTCGAGACAGAGAGAAAAAGAAAGAAAGAAGAAGCGGAGAGCTCACGCGGCATATCCTATATATAATGCAGAGCCCCGATGTGCATCGGTCCCTTATAGAAAACTACCCACCCATACGCGACTGAGCGCACACTCGCACACACAAAGGGTCGCTCTATATACGTGCACCCATAGCGGTTCCGTCAGCTCGGCCACGCCGAATGTATATATACACACATCTATACGTACACATAATACATCGCGTGACGTAGTCCTGTCTCTGCAGTGCATTGCAAGCGAGTGAGCGAGAGAGAGAGAGAGGGGGGAGAGACAGAGAGCGCGTGACGTCACACAGAGAGCAGCCGCGGCGAGTTAAACTTCTCTCTATATCTCCCCTCTCTCTCTCTCTCTCTCTCTCGTCTCTCCCGCACACGGCCGAAGAGAAGAAGAGAGACAGGGCGACATACAGTGCAGCGAACGCCACTTCCGCGTTCTAACCAGGCGCATGCGCCTACGCCCTCGCTATATGTGCATGCTCTTCTCTCTCTTCTCCCTTTTTTTCTATACGCTGACTTCACTCCCTCTGCTATGTGTGTGTGCGCGCGCGTGTGTGTGTGTGTGTGAAATATGTATATGTGTATATATATATATATAAAATATACACACTCGCTCCTTCCTCTCGATTTTCATTGTTTCTCGCAGCCTTTTGTGTGTATATACAGAGAGTCAATGCGCGATCGCCAGTTTTGATGAGATATGAGGTATATATAGAGAAAGAACATTTGAAAATTAGCGCTGGATGGCTATCAATTGCTGGCGCAGGGAACCCTTTTTCATTATGACTCGCACATCTCGTCGAGTGCGCTTTGTAATATGCGCTGCATGTACATGTATATACGAGCTTTAAAATTTTATTGGTCGTTGATTTGATTGTAAATCGTGTAATCGATGGCTGTACCGTAGGTGAATTTGAATTTGAATTCAAGATCAATTCCATACTCTTTTGACAAAAGACATAATTATAAAAATACCAGATATCGTTATCAATAAACTGCATAATTGACCATTACTATGTTTTCTTTTCTCACTTGCAGCCGTTAAATTTGGACGAATGTCAAAGAAGCAGAGGGAGAAGGTCGAGGACGAGGTGAGGTTTCACAGGGCGCAGATGAAGGCGGCCTCGGAGACGGCGCCCGACAGTAGCGTTTTCGAGCACCAGACGCCGAGCAGCTCTGACCAGCATCACTCCTACAATGGAGGGTCAGTATTTCACAAAGACAACCAAACCACTTTGCTATCTACACTTTTCTCGCGCGTCTTCCAACTTGATTCTCTGACCCTTTAAGTCCGAGCAAACCTGAAACACAGAATCGTCTCTTTAATTGGAAAACCGCGTGTTTATGTTAACCGTAACGTTTTGTTCTTTGATGGGTTAGGGTTTGCATTTCAATCCAAGATATATTCCGCGCTTTACAAATAGACGCGTGTATAGGCCGGTCGAAATAAAGTTAACGTAACGTCAGCAAGAATGGGAATAATTATTGCAATTTGCTAGTGGCAGAAGTCGAGCGATGGCCAGAGATAGAGGAATAATAAAATTGAGGAATTTGTTTTGTATGTGAACGAACGACGAACGGCTAACGGTTCTGCATCAATAACGATCTACGCAGGATGACCACAAGAATCATTGCTGAACGGATACTAGGCGCTGGACTTAAAGGGTTGAAGTAAGCAAGAGTAATTTATATTACCTAGCTCCGAGAGGGAAATTTATCACGAAATTACAGTATAACATTTACAGTAGAATTTGAGGCTATTTATCGACGACAATATTATTTTAACTATGAGGATTTGTAACAGCAATTATTTTGTTTCTATGCAAGAGCATTAAGCTCGTGAAATAGCAGCATGAATCAAAATTAATCTACAAATAGGAATTACAAATTCTCACTTTCCAAACAATATAATATATGCAACCTTTGTATCGCACCAACATTCACGCATAACGCAATAAATGTCCTAATTCCAAAACCACTCCAAATCCTCGGATTGACCTCCGGTCCGTGTCAAAATCTACCACTCCCCTTAGACACGTAAAGAGAATCACAGTAGCGCACAAGTTGTGAAGGACGCGATTCTTTTAATTTTGTATGTCCCCGTATCTGTCTGCCCACCACGTAGTTACACGTACAGCGGCAGCGAGTACGCGTCGCCAGGCCCAGGAACAGGAAGCTGCGGATACTACAACGCACCGATGACCAACTATGAGCTGAGCGCCGATTACGTTGACAGCACGACGGCTTACGACCCGAGGCCGACGCAGTCGCAGGTCGACGTGTTAGCGCCCGACACGGCCTCCGTCAACGCGACCGGTGTACTGCCCGACATCGTCACAGATGGTAAACAACTACCTTTGTTCCTTCATCTTGATCTATCTATATATATAATACTGCTCCTCTCTCTCTCTCTCTCTCTCTCTCTCTCTCTCTCTCTCTCTCTCTCTCTCTCTCTCTATCTTCTCTATAGCGTAAGTCTTAACGCGGTGAAAGATTTTCTGCCGGCAAAGCCCTTTTGGAGAATCAGGTGATCGGCACGAAATTTTTTACCGTCCATGCGATCCATTAGATATATAAATATATACATATACTATCCAAGCTTACTCCACATCTACCCACTCATCTGTCGAACATACAAACATTTTTAGTTTCATTTTGATTTATGATTATTATTTTTAATGCGGGTTTGCAGACGCTTTAGACTAATCGATAGAGACCTTAGTAGGTACTTTTACTTTATTATGCGTGATTGGGGATTAACTGTAGATCTGATTTCCTTTTTTTATATAATAGAATAACTACATAATTATTCCACGAAATGATTGCATATAAGTTTAAGTATCGATAAATTAATTGCACGAGTTTTATGGATTCGGCTCACTGCGTATGGAAATTGTATCGCGCAAGTCCGTTTTATATCGATGCGATCGAGCTGACCTTTTTTTCGCTTTCTCGATAAAAATTAAATTCTGCTGTAAACTCTTACACGTGATAAGTAGTAAATTTGGAAACGGTGAACAAAATTTTATAACTAGTGCAAGTCGATAAATCAAATTTTACAGCCTTCGATGTTATGTATAATATTTTCGAACTTCCTAAATAACGCCCACTATCGTGCATTATGTACCTTTTCTTTTCGTTCGTTACTGTGTGTTTGTGCAGGATTAAGCGCGCATTAATATAATTATCCTTCGCTTGATATACGTGCCTTTGATATATTATGCAGAGCATTAATTTTATAATTAATAGTTAATTTTGGCCATTTAGCTGAAGATTTTCGTAGAAGGAGCATTTCATTGTCAAAATTAAAGTTAAACGTGATTTAATTCGTGTTTTAAAAATCTATATTAATCTACCTTTGAGGATAAAAATCGTCTCTGTTATTTATTCTTTTAATTTCATGCTAAATTTATTCATTTGGTTTGCGTATAATGAACTGCATTCATATATTTAAATAGTACACTACGTATTTTTTGTTTTATTTTTTGTACAAAAACCTACTCCACGTGTTATCTTCTTATTACATCTATTACTTATTATTTAATGCACTTACAACATTTGGCTTCATAAATATGAAACTTTAACAAATGTTCGAAAGTCTCCTTTATGTGTGAAATGATTAACTTACATTTCTGTAAATTTTCTAAAATCTGCTCGTATTTAATTTTAGTGTTTCAATTTTGATAATATGCAATATTTATATAAAAACAAATCCTGATTTTTTGTTAAAAAACTTTTAGTAAAAAATAATATTTAGAAGAACTCTTTTACTTACATTGAAACATGACGATTCTTTCGCTTGGGTAAATAGAACTTTAAGCTACATAGTAGAAAAGTAACCATTTTGGTGTTAGATCAAATTACTGTTGATATCAAAGAAATTGCAGCAACCAACTGCAGATTATCTTGTTTTTTTTTCCAAAGAATTACATTCTTGTACAATTCATAAAACTCCAAAAAAGCACCAATTCAAAATTGAAACAATCAAAAGCAAAAATAAAAGTCCCAAACGAAATCCAGCTGCGTCATTCCTTGCAAAAAAAGCTTTTCCCACCTTCCGCCGTTGTCGAGAAGCACCCCATAAATGAGGATTTTAAAAAAGAAAAAAAAAAGTCAAAAAAACAACCCCAACTCACTAGGCGCGACGACGACCGGCACAGCAGGCAATAACGGTGGGGACACTAGTAGCGGGGGTGACGGTGGCGGTGGTGGCGGCGGTAGCGCTAATGGAAACGGTAGTAACGGCGCCGCAGGCGGTAGAAATACGGTTAGCGGAGGCGGATCTCTGAGCGGCGGCGGCATCGTCGCCGTCAAGCAAGAAACCACGGTCGAGCTCGCCAGCCTCGGTCATGGTTCCTACACGATGGTCGACTCGACGACTTTCCTGAGCACCCAGCAAAGAACAACGAGGGTCCAGGTCGCCGCCAGTCAACCTCAAAGGGAGGACGATGAAGTTCTCAGTATGTCCCTTGCGAGATGTGAGGCTTATGTTTGTGTCCAGAAATTGCATGAGTCTCCACCTCTTTTTTTCTTTCTTCTTGTATAGATATGTGTGAGTGCACAATGAGAGACATTTTTGGAGATTTTTGGAAGAGATTTTTAGGTATTTGAAAATGAACTTCAGTGTTCGTAATTTTATCTTTTAAGAGTCAGCCAATGAGGTATAACCTCAACCAATAACCGGTTCCTTCATTATAATAAATTACTCATAATGTAAATATACAATTATTATCACGAGATAAGATCGTGTCAGCTTAAGTCTATTCTTTGATTAGTCGAATTTTCACAATTCATATATCAAATTATAACTCGTCCATGATGACTAATAAGTATTTATTACACTAATTTTTAAATTGAATGCATTCATTTTAAAATCCATAAAATAAAATTATCGGCAATGCTTTTCATGTTTTTGATAAATAACGAGAAGAAACACGCTAAAACCTTAATTACAAAGTAAGAAATGTTAATCAAACTAAATGTCTTTCTATGTGTATAAGTGTGTCTACGTCTTTGTGTTGATTGGGATTCCTACCTTGTACTTTATATTGTGTTTTTTAGTGCATTAAAACTCATTCTATCATTGCACCTATCATAAGCATTCGCAATTCCGCTACTTTCTTGCATCTTCACCTCGCATGCTTACTGTTAGCCTATTGTGTTTCATGTTTTCGAATGTGTTTTTGTCTTTATCTAAGGGATTATAACTCTTGATTTATAATAAACCTCGTATACATTAAATCATATCACAATACCGCAAATAAAACGGATTCGATGTAAGACAGAACACCAACTCTTTCTTAAATCCAAACCAAATTATCATATCAGCCTATCACAGTTACGATAATTTATATTACATTTCCTGCATCTCAATAAATCAAAAATTATTTTACCCTTTTATCAAGATACGTAAAAAAATTTATCCAAAAAGTCGTGTACATAGCTATTATTTATGTCGATTGGCATAAGCAACAGATATCTCGACTTTCTGTTCCCGTATACACATATAAAATCTGCATACTTATGTAGTAGAACACAAAATCACTAAACCATTTAACTAAATATTTTAGTGGCAAATAAATGTATAAAGTGATGATTATTCACATTCATTCAGAACACGGTACTAAATACCATAAAAAACGGATCTATACACTATTTCAGCGCTTGGATATCAATATTTATGTGTGTAATGGTTATTTATTTTACACTTAAAGTTTGCTTTTAGCGTCACTGTAAAGTATTTTTTAAGTATTTATCAACACAAAATTTGATACTCTCTATTTTTAATGTTTTTATAGTGATAAAAAAATCACACATAAAAGTTCAACAATTGCTTGTCTTCTTACTTCTTTATAAAATTTGAAGTACAAAAATTTTAAACAATTTTATTTGCACGTAGATTGATTATGTTATGCAAAAGCTATTCTTATCGATCACGTCAATCCGAGCAAATCAGTAATAAGGAATCTTAAGTCGATGTGGAAAAAGTTGTATCAACAATAGATCGCAGAATAATCAAAAGATTATCTCGGATTCTCGTTATTCCTTTAAGAGTAGCTTGGCAACTTCAGTTATCTAACGAGGCAAAACTATAAATTTGCTCCATCCTTGCATTTCAGATCCTGCGATAGTCGATGACATACTAAAGGTGGTAACAGTAGCTTACACCGCGACAATTCCAGAGGAGGAGAAGCTTAATAAGTCCATCCTTAAAACTAGCCAGGACCCCACCAGAATCCTCTATTACAAAAATATGGCATACGAACAGCTATGGCTCGAGAGTGCACAGAAACTTACGTCGGTCATCCAAAATATCATCGACTTCGCTAAGATGTTGCCTGGCTTCATGAAGCTCCCGCAAGACGACCAAATCATACTCCTTAAAGCCGGTAAGTTGTTGCGCCAATACCTTTGAACCAACCTTTCTGGCGTGATAAGTAGAAACACAAATAATAGATTCAAGTTTGCATTCATGGAAAACAAATACTTTCTCTTTTTAATTTTATTATACTCTCATAATTTAAAAGCGATTATCACTTCATTTAAAAAGATTAAGAGATTCTATCCCACGTAGAAATGATTCCTATGGAAACTATATTGTTATTATATTGCTCATATAGTTTGACAATATGTGGGAATTATATCGGCCAAGCAAATGCCAATATATTGGACATATTGTGCCAAAGATAGATTTAATATAACTCCAGTACGTATGCCATATTATAATTTGTTGTAAATTAAGATTTGTATTTTATTAATTTTTTTTTAAATCGATTAAAAGTTACTTAAGATTGGTGTAATACAAAGCAAACGCTTTTGTTTACAGTCATTGAGTATATACTCTTGCGTGAATCACTTTGACGAAGGGCTTCTTATACCTTCGGGATGTTGATATGGCTACGGAGCTCCGAGATTCGCCACCAAATCCGTCTTTCTTTTCTTACATATATATTGACGAATTGACGATTGTTTAGCCAGTATAATTCCCATATATTTTCAAAATAGTTTAGGAATACATGGGCGGTATAGTTCCTGTACGAATCATTTCTGCGCGGGACAATTAAAAGCTCTATGTTTATTTCTTTACAATAACTTTTTGATTTAACTTTAATTCTATTTTGTTTTACTTACCTTCAACAATACAAATTTCAATCCCTAACTACGGTCGAGTGGATTCAAACAAAATTCACTCGAAACAAAAACATGTCTAGCCAAATCGATAAAACGATATCAAATGACCAACCTGGTCGACACGTCCTGCAATTGTGTTCATATAATTGTTGATAAATTACAGATCTGAAGTAGATGACAACTTGATCATCAAGTCCTGTTGCGAGTGACAACTCCTAATTTTTAAGGATCACTTGAAATCGTTAAAACAATCCTAAATTTTAATACTAAATCTGTTGGATTACTCATACCAATAGCATTTTTATTATTTTGCAACGGCTCTTAAAGTAGTCGAAACTTTCTCTAAAAACGCAATAAATGGCCTTGATCCGCCATCGCAAACATAGCAATACAAATATATGTGCAACGATATAGAAAAAAAGTTTTAAGTGTTTATAACATACACATAATAATAATGCTTATTGTCGCATTGGTATATCAAGTTAATCAAAAAAAATCTTTGGATTGCAAGATTTATCCTTGTTATATTGTAAAACTAGCTACCGCAATATAGTATCAAAACAATTAAAAGTGAGCACTACATTCTCAGGTTCCTTCGAGCTGGCTGTGATACGGATGAGTATGTATCTTGACGAGGCTAATAACTGCGTCCTATTCGGCGACGTCATGCTGCCACAGAGCGCGTTCTTCACGCAGGACACATCTGAAATGAAGCTGGTATCTGGTGTCTTTGAGCTCGCCAGGAGTATCGCCGAGATCAAGCTCAGCGACACTGAGTTCGCACTTTACAGTGCCGCTGTACTTTACAGCCATGGTTGGTATCTTTTACCTCGTCTTTTGATTATTCTTTTTTACTTCTACTTTTATTTTACGATGGAATCGAAGATTCAGAACATGAGAATATTGACGAAAACGAAAGTTTCAGATCGACCAGGATTGAAGGGCATCACAGAAATCCGAAAAACCTATGATATGATGATGTACGCCCTGAGGTCCGAACTCAAAAGAACGCACAAATCGCCCTTGAAGGGTGATGTAACAGCCTTCGACTCGATGGTAGCCAAGATCTCCCAGCTTAGGGACTTATCCCTGATGCACATGGACGCGCTGGCCAAGTTCAAGCGGTCGCAGCCACATCTCGAGTTTCCGGCACTTCACAAAGAGCTATTCAGCGTCGATAGCTGAACGCAAGACGAGGCAGCGGTGAGCTACGAGCACCAGGCCGACCCATTATTATCATCACAACCGGTTAACGACGATGACAACCTGAAATGAAGAAACGGAGCCTTGCTCTGTCAAGGTGGGTGCAGGCTTCTTTTGCAAACGAAAGTACTTCTGACATTATCCCACCCTTTAAAATTTCAAAGATCTTATAACTCTGAAGAGCTACTTTCGTTCACTTAAAGGGATATATAATGTAAAGCAAAGTATCTAATCCATCATTTTCTTTTCTGTTGCAGATTATTTCCTTCGTATTGAACGTATTGGGCCTTAAATAAACATAATATTGTTATATAAAGTATAAACAGAGCAACATAAAGTATATAAGGAAGATATATATATATATATGTATATAATATATATG